>CABEEJ010003562.1:19439-80179 GCA_901482245.1 Timema douglasi | reverse complement strand
CTAATTTCGAGTCCAATATAGGTTTGAAGGCATATATCCATAATAACGGCAGAACCGGGATCCACACTTATGTAGAGTCGTCGTATTCATGTAGAACTATTATTCCTACCATGTGTGCTCATGCCGCAGATTCAAATATAGAAACTTTGGGACCTTAAACCTATTTATCAGAAATGTGTTTAAACTTATATCTACTCTTTCGCTGTCTATTAGAAAATTCGGAACTAATTATCTACTCTTCTGCCATCTATTAAATTATTTTGAACTATATTTTTGATTGGTTCCATTTATTTTTCTAATGTTGGCTAAAAACGGTTAGTTTATTGTGGATGTGGCGGACTTCTGGTAGCTCTATAAAATGGCTTCTGTGACACTTGAAGATAAATCTATTTGGGATGATGCTGATGTAAGTAAATTATATATGATTTTTTGAGGTATAGGATCATCTTAAATTGGATGGTACTATTTACTTATAATTTATTTTGCTTGTAATCGTATTTGTTTGTTTTTGAGTAACATAATACGCCTAGTTGTACAATGACTCATTAATATTTATCTATGTTTTATTTAAATGCAAACTGACTAAATATATTTCTATAGGAGTCTTTGGGAGAAGAAGTTCTTCGCATGTCAACTGATGAAATAATAAGTCGAACTCGCCTCTTCGACAATGAAATTAAAATAATGAAAAGTGAGGTTATGAGAATCTCACATGAACTTCAAGCCCAAAATGAAAAGATTAAAGAAAACACAGAAAAAATTAAAGTAAACAAGACTCTGCCCTACCTAGTTTCAAATGTCATCGAGGTTAGTATTTTAGTTTATTTATTACCGTTTTACAGATTATGTAAGCAAAGCCAAAATTGTCACTTCATCAGAACTCACATGTTTTGGATTGCCAGGGTTCTAGATAGCTATATTTGCCATGAATACAAAGAAAAATGTAATAACTTGTTACTAAAGTTGGTATCTGTCAGAAAAAGTTATTTTTACTTAAATATTCATTTCAAGTCATGTGATCAAAACCTGTCACCTTTGATGGATAGGGGCCTATTATAAATACAAAAAATTATTGGTAGGTCTAGTCATATCTACTAGGCTTATAGGCTATGGCTGTATCCAAATAGTCAAGTACACTTGACTTGATGCAGACTTGATAATTTTACACTTCTTGCGGTTTTCATAGTGAAGACTGCATCAAACTATTTGAACGGCAACACACTTGGGCCCGCAGTTGTGCTTCCTACCGAATAACTTAGAAACTATGAAAAGCCATCTATTAGCTCTAATGATAACAAAATATTTGTGTAAGTCGCTGCTCTAGCAGACGAAACGATAATACTAAAACAATTGCCAGTCAAACCCCGCACCAACGCCGTGAGTAAACCGCATGGCTCATAGCTTTCCATATCGATGGTTACCAATACCTTGAGAAGACTGCATCGGTCTAGTCCATGACTATTCGGACAGATCTACACTTGGTTACGTGATTGCCAATGCAGATATCAATGCCACGAGCCAACACGACGCCGCATACGTAGACTTCAGATACAGTCTCTGTCTAAAACCTAAAATATGAATTTTATAAACTAATTTATCAAAATATCATTTACATAGTCTGCAAATATTGAAATGTTTCTTAAAATTAATAACTGTGTCATTTATAAATAGGCCTATCTTGAATGCAATTAAATAATCTTCATTTTACAGTAAAGCCTAGGCCTATTTAATCATTCGAGTGAGGAATATTAAAAATAATATTGTTTGATGAACTTACCATGGTGCACTTTATTCCAAAGCAAGTGTGTACATTCAGTTAC
Source organism: Timema douglasi (assembly GCA_901482245.1). Classification (NCBI taxonomy): domain Eukaryota; kingdom Metazoa; phylum Arthropoda; class Insecta; order Phasmatodea; family Timematidae; genus Timema; species Timema douglasi. The sequence continues at coordinate 78,359 of CABEEJ010003562.1, read as the reverse complement.
AGACAAAAAAAATATTAGTTTTTGGCTCTACATATTGTTTTTTCCCCCTAATCATTTTCTCAATTATAAAATAATAAAAGAAGAAAATTAAATTTATGCTAGGTAGGCCTAATAATACTTTAAGTTTGTAACTTTATTTGAACTCCATGCTTGTATCCAATTTAAGTCCTAGTACAGTAACATGATTTGACGAGCGTTTTTGGCCAACTTCACCTTGGCACCTCGTATCCTATACATATTTTTTTGTGATTTTTTTTTAATTAAACCTCTGCACCTCGATCTTGTGGTGGTAAAAGTGATTTAGTCGAGCCCAGCATATCCATACTTTGAATTATATGATCAACACTAAACTGTTGAGAGACTGTTATTTATCATGATGCAAAAGTTGGATTCTTGGCTGGTTGGTAGTTTTACTTAAGTGTAACTTTTGATTTTAAGGTAAGCCTCCCATATGATTAATCCATTTATGAATGAAATTTTTCACATGACTAATGATATATTTTCTAGCTACTAGATGTAGATCCTCAAGATCAAGGTGAAGAAGATGGTGCTGTGGTCGATCTCGATTCTCAGAGAAAGGGGAAGTGTGCTGTTATTAAGACCTCAACCAGACAGGTAATCACCCTTGAGACTTGTTAATTATAACAAATTTAATATTTCACAATTAGGTGATTTATTTTGGTGTTATAATCCGCTAATAAACAATAAACCCTGCTACTGAAGTCGGTACATTTTTGAAAGAATATCTAATTAAGGTGCGGTAGAATAGAAAACCAAATTCCCTTTGGGTATTATCTTCCCTCTCGAACTGAGTACCTGCTTGAGAAGAGGTAATACCCCCACCACTCTATTACTTTCCCTACCCTGGTGTGTCACTCTTTTGGACAGTTGGTTTTCTGTACTCTGAAATACAAACGAATCAGAGACTGGTAGGCTGCCTCTACCTGAAGTTTTAGGTTCAGGTTTTAGGTTTTAGGTTCAGTGTTTTAATAAAGGCTATGTTGTATAAGCTTGGTTCCTATATATATATATAAAAGTCCTTCACGAGCTAAGTTTACCTGGATGACAGCTCGAAATGTTACTAGAAGTAATCCCTAATATATCACTACGCCAACAGCTGATATCTATCACTTTGAATGACTGTAATGAAAACAGATGGTAATATATTAATGGGATAATTAACCACAATAATTTAGGCCAATATTATTTATATATTTATTTGAGGTCGGACACAAAGTTTATTTATAGTTTTATTCCACCTAAAAAAATATTCACACTACTTTAACAAAAACTTTTAACAAACATAGCTTCAAGATGTCGACTGACGAATCTAAACCATATGATTGAACATAACGGTAAACAAGTTTTTTACAATGATGCAGACACGCAGTTGATGAAAATATTTTATTCAGTTAAATATTTCAAAATATGATAAAATAATCATAAAATCATTTGTATTGTATGTAAAAAAAATGACAAGAATTTTCTCTTTTCCAAGTAAATACGATGCCTTTATTAAAAGGTATTGATATGTGCACTATATTACACAAAATCGATAACCTTCCAAAACGAAAAATAAGTACTTTTAATTATGTTTAAAATATTGTTTCGAGTTGGATTGAAAGAAATTATTTCAAAAAATTAAATAGTATGAGAAAACTTAAGTCTACGTTATTTTAAATGTAATATATAACAGGTAATTAAAGATCTTTACATTTATGACAAAACTGGGATCTTTTACAAGTGTTGGCAACTCAAAACCTAAACATATCATTTTCGAACTGTCATCCAGGTAAAAACCTATCGTGAACGGAATATAATAATAAAAGGAAGTGTTTACCTGTGTGTTTGTTTGATTGTTTGTGTGCGATGCCCAGCCAAATCTACGGCACGCAGAGATCTGAAATTTTTAACATAGGTGGACGGAAGGGGGTCTGAATACACTCCGAAGCCGGATTTTTAAATTTATAATTAGCTTACTAGTTATCTTATTTTTAACAAATTTTTGAAGAATCATGGGCAACGCCGTATGGGATTGTTAGTTTCTAATATACATTAAGAAAATTGCTTTATTTTCCCAGTAAATTGAAACCGTTTTAAATCTGCCTTTAATGAAAACAATTATCTTATGCCTATTGCTTATTGCTATGTTGTTTAAAAAATGTGACTAATTATATAATATAATGACTCTCTAGATTTTTAAAATCAATTGGAAAGTTATTCATACACGTTCTACCTCGAGTCTGTAAATTAATCAAAATATGATAAATATTAGTCCCCCAACGGGAACTAAACAATTAGCTTAGTAAGAGGACGCGCTAAGTATTCGGCTCAATTATCTAGAGCAGCGGTTCCCAAACCGTGGTTTGTACACTTATTCCAGTTATTACGCCGTGAGAAGCCAATCAAAACAAGCAAATTTAAGTTGTTAAAAGATAATGTCTCATCAAATACCATAAATATATTATTACCAAAAGGAAAAAAGATTTAAAGAGTTGCTGGAGGGGTTTATATAAGTATTTTTTTATATTTCCTTGATACTTGTGCCCTATTATTCATATTGATTGAGTAGAAATGTTAAATAATGATACATAAAAACTGTTAATCTATAAATAGTGTTGTCATTATATTATGTACCTAAATATTAAATATTCAACGCGATCTTTGTGGTGCTCCAAAATACAGAAATTGTTTGAGTGGTACACCACTCAACAAGTTCGGGAATCATCAATTCTAGAGTTTAGATATATGCATAAAAATGAAGGTATAGCCTCTATTCATATATTCATCATTTAATAAAAGTACATAGTATATTCAGGAGCTACTCAATACGGTGTGAGCCAAGCATGTGGGTATGATTCAATTTTTTAATGTGGGAGGGTATTTGTTTTGACATTCACTATCATTGCATTTTGGAACACTAAACAAGTTTTGGCTCGTAAAAAATTTAGGCTCTATCATGTGATCAACTTAAAACATCACCTTACCTTCTTAAGACTACTAGTATCTAGCACTAACAACAGTACTACTAGGTGACCTGGCGGTCTAGGGGTAAGGTGTCAGACTTCTGTGCTGGCGGCCGGGGTTCAACCCTCGGTCCCGGCACAGATTTATCTGATTACCAAACCCTTCCTTCACCTCTGACAAGACATCTTGTGAATGTGGGGAATGCCAGGCCTCCACCGTGGTTCGGATTCCACGTTAAACTGTAGGTCCTCCATTTCATCTCACAATCACTCCACCATTACACATTAGCGTAAGTGCGTATAACCCGAACGGGTAGTAAGATGCGGTGCTGCTAATAATAATAATAATAATAATAATAACAGTGCTACTAGCCAACTTTAACTGAGATTTCTTTACAATCTTTTACAGAAGCTATCTGCTTTCATTGTTTGATGAACTATAAAGTTGGAAACTTTTAATTCAAAGAGTAGTAATCGACAATTGGGCAATTAATTTAAAATTTATTTGTACATGTTTGCGTTAAAAAACTTTCATAACCAAAAGTAAAGAAATGTCATAACCAAAAGTACTATAGTACATAATAATTCTAGGTTTCCCCAACTCAAAATCTCGACTCTCCACAAAATTTTCAACTCACAAGATTTTTCCAATATTTTGGGAAGGGGGTTTAAACCCCCTACCCCCTTCAAGCGTGATGCCCCTGACTACTGTAGTTGCTATGACCTCTATGCTGGTGTACCTTAAAACTTCAGTAATACCTCCTTGTTAATGATAATGGGGGTGATAATTTTTAACTACATTTTCAATAATTCTGTTCAAGACATACTTTCTGCCAGTAATTGGCTTGGTGGATGCTGAGAAGCTTAAGCCAGGTGACTTAGTAGGAGTGAACAAAGACTCCTATTTAATCTTGGAGACCTTGCCAGCAGAATATGATGCCCGTGTAAAGGCTATGGAAGTTGATGAGAGGCCTACAGAGCAATACTCTGACATTGGTGGATTAGACAAGCAGATTCAAGAGGTGGGTTTATTTAACTACTAGGCTTACAAATTATTTTGTGCAGACATTTCCTTAAAATGTAAAGTACGCGTGTCACCCCTTCCTCAAACTTTTTTTTTGGGGGTAGGGGGAATAAAAAATGAATGGACTCACCATCTTATTTATATTGTTAAATATTAGTAGGACTTTGGAATGTCATTTAAGGGACAAATCTCCTTTTCTTCAACAGCCACAGTAAACATTTTCAAAACATTTTGAAGAAAGAAGAGAGCTTTGATATATTTCATGAATAAATTTGAAATATTTCACCATGTTATCTTAGAACACCTACTTGACAGTATTTTAACACATAATAGCGATTAAAATACATCATAACATAATCATAGATAAAATAGGCAAGTAAAATATATGAGATTATTCTCAATGTTGTTAACATCATTTTGTTCAAAAGAAAAATACATAATATCTAACACCCTAATTTGATGGTCGCTGGTAAGAAACAAATTTAAAAAGAAAGCTTTTTACTTTTTTAATTATGATAAATTCTTGTCTTACATTCACTTTAAATATAGCACACGTATCCAATATTTAGTCCTTTATATTCTATCTTGAAATTATTTATGCATCTCTCTAATGATTTACTTGTGCATTTTTGATACAGATGGTAAATAAATATAAATAACTTCAGATATGGATTAAATAGACAAGAAATCTATTATATTTGTTGATTACGATAATAGCTGTTTCTTAATATATTTTATTTAGATTGAAAAATGATTCTTTCCTCTGTCCAGGTGTAATTTTTCAATCCAGACAAAAAATTCAGATTTGTCAGTATAAAATAAGTTTTTTTTTCTCTACATCTTTCTCTTTTCTAAGATATACTTAATGGATAGTTTAAAAATTAAAAGTAGTTTTAAATTACTACAAAAACCTTATCTTAGACCTTTCTTAGCATGTTTTGAGTTTTGCTTCTTCACATTTAAAAATTGACCTACACACACCCCTATTAAATATATTTTCAACAATACAATTATTGCACTCTATTAAATTTAATTCACTTTATAGATTTTTGTATTCATTTTGTCTTTATTTTCAATGGCTAATTGCTCTATCATATCACCCAACTTGAATGTGGCCTCAACATTTTGTTTAGCTTATATTATTCTCTTTAGTTCATATGAACAAAAAGTAATTTAATTATACACAAACTTAATTATATATGAGCTGTACTTGTGACTTTATGGTCTAAGGGATAGCTCACACCACCTCCTGAAGGTACAAGAAGATGAAAAAGGATTTTGGTAGTAAAGGATGATTGGACACATAGATAGAAACATTTAGAAGGAAACACTAAGAACTAACACAGGAAAAGGACATTAAATGCGAATATATATTTGATCTCTATAAAGTAAATCTCTTTTTGGTTTTTTAGATAATTTGTAATACATATTTGGAAGAAGGTACAGGAAAGGTGGATAGAACACTTATAAAAGGTTAACACGCACAATATGGCAGTTACATTGAAAAAAAACACAGTTCACACTTAAATACATTGCTGCCACTGGACAAAGTGGTATTGTGTTCTTCTTTTCATTATAGCAGCCATATCGTGTTTGTTACCATTTATATGTTTTCTATCCACCTTTCTTGTACCTTCTTACAAATATATATTACAAATTACCTCAAAAAGCAAAAAAAAAGTTTTCCTTAAAGAGAAATACACTACCCACTAAATGTTTCGACAAGGGCTATGCATGTACTCAGATTTATAGTTTTGAGCCAAGCTCGTCATTAAAGCTCAAGATTGAGAACAAAAGTTTTGTAGGTTGTTAATTGATATTTTTGAGCTTCCTCTTGAAGAATGTACAACTCAATTTTAAAAACACAATGGTATGTATAAGCTATTAAATTTATATATCGGCAGTTTCATTTATGAATCATTTGGCAAATTAACATATTGTTAAAATCAATAACAAATTTCACATTCATAACATAATAGAGATCAAAAACTACTTTCGACCTGTAGACTAATTCAATATTTTTGTCTATTTTGAATTATCCTAGATTAAAGTTGCATTGCCATGACAAGGAAACAAAAATATAAATAGCTAAATAAATCACTAAATACTTGAATAATCATTATTTTTACTATTTTTACCTGTTCCCTTTCTAAAATTATAATTTCAGTTAAACTAAAAATTCAACGTTGAGAAATTATATTGATTGTTTTCGAACTTAAGATATTTAAAACTTGTTCAAATATAAAACTAGAACTAAGACTTAGTTATTATTTATTTATAGAATTATGTTGGTTCACATGCTTAAAATCAGTGTGTCCACATTACAATAAATATTTTACTAAACTTATCACATTTAAATTTTAAAAAATCTGTTATTACTAACTGTCTACTATATCTCAATAAGGAAAACCTCTTTTCGCTTTATGAGGCAATTGTATTATATTTGGAAGAAGGTACAGGAAAGGTGGATAGAAACACATAAAAGGGACGAATACAATATGGCTCTTACAATGAAAAGAACACAGTTCACACTTTACATTGCTGCCATTATAAAAGTCATATTGTGTTCGTCCCTTTTATGTGTTTCTATCCATCTTTCCTGTACCTTCTTCCAAATATAATTTAATTGTATACTAGAAATTTTATTTTAACCATCTTATTTTTCATTTTTATGTAAGAACATCAACTTTTATAAATCTTAAAAATTGAACTGAAATCAATTTCATAATAAGATAATTTATAGTGAGAGCCCATATAAGGTATATGTACAACTGAAAATAGAGGAATGGAATGGGAACAAAACAATTGCTTATGCGTGATTATTACACACATAGATAATCATGCTGTTCCCTTATGAGATAGGCAAGCAACTGCACATATAGCTCATAAACCGACTAATCCATACTTAATTTATCTTCACTAACTTTCTCCACACTTCCCTATCCTTGTATACTCATTTTATTCAAAAACATCCATACACCAAGTCATACATGCTCTTTTATTCTTAAAACTTTTAATGTGTTTTTTTTACACATTCCTATACCACATTTAGCCACGTCTTACCTGGTTATTACATTAAGGATTAATACAAAAAATATTAAACATTTCAAATATTTAATGGCTAGTGAGTTTTATGTTTCCTTATTGGATAGTCAGTTATATGGAGGCTTAGTTTGAGGAAATAGTGACTTGGTAAAATGACAATTTTTTTTAAAACTTTTTTTGTAATCACTAGTGTAATTTTTAATACTTAGCTCGGTCAATGGTGTGTCTCCTTATTGAGTTAAGGGTCCCAGGCTTGATTCCTGGCATGTCTGAAAATGTATCATTGATGAAAATATGGGTTTACTCTTTAATATTGTTAAATTAACATTCGGGGGCTGGATGTTGTGCCAGTTCTAGTCTTAAATTAGATCATAAGGCATATGAAGCTAAGACAGGCCTAGCAAGCCAGTAATGGAAAAATATATGACTTGAATAAAACACTTACCTATGTCATAGGCTGGAAACAGTAATTAATGTAAAGTAAAAGTGTAACTTTAATCTATTTAAAGACATTAGTGTTGAAACCATTCTAAATATCTTTCTTCTATTATATATTTATTTGAATGGGATTTCTTATTTTTAAATCACATTTTTAAACTCTCACATTTTAAAGATGTGGTATTTACATTTTATGTTTGTAACATTTTAAATATATTATTTTACTTCTAAATATACAAATACCTTATTTAAAAAAATAAGCTCACAGATGCTTAGTTTCATCTGAAAAATAAAGATAAAAAATTATATTGAGGGGCTAGGTCTTATTGTATCATTTTCTTTAGTTACTTCTTTGTCCAATGACAGCAATATATTGTGTGAACTGTGTCCATCTATTCATTATAAAAGCTATTTGTGTTCTATTAATTTGTTTCCATCCCTCTTTCCTGGTCCTTCTTTCATATATATTATTATGTACTTAAAATGAAAAGAGTCTCAAAAAATTATTTACAACATTAAAGACTTGTAATATACACTTTTTTGTTTATTTGAAGTAAAGCCTAGTAAAAAATTTTCAAACTTTCCTGAAGCCAAATCAAAGTTTGAAGGTTTTTGTTATCCACTTTGGTGGTCATTTGGTCTAAGATGTCACTCTTGCACTAAACTGGAGTGTAGATAACATGGTTGTATGGGTTTTATTCTAGATCAGATGTACTGTGGGTGTTTTTTCATAAAAGGTTTTTCATTCTTCTTCCACACAAATATGTGTACACTTCCTCATAATGTAACACTTCCTACTCCCTAACATTTAAGCATAGCTGGCACATATGCATATAACCTAAATGATTGGTAAGACATGGGGTTGACAAGATAATAATATTTATGTTACATAGTCATGTTAAGAAAAAAAAGTGTATTATGGATTTATCTAAATTTAAATATCTTCTAACATTATTTAAAAAATGTTTTATACTCAAAACCTTTGGACTACACGCAGAAAGTAGAAGATAACACTAATTAATGAGAACAATTGGAAATAAATTTGTAATTAGGCTGTAAAAAAAGATTTTGTTTTTGGCTAATGTTTGAAACTGACAATTTTTTAAGCAAAGTTTAAGTTTTTGAATTTTCACACTCTCTTAGATCCTCTCAAGTCAATTTAGTTACTGTAATGTTTTTGTTTGTTCCCTCTAGCTGATAGAAGCAGTGGTTCTCCCCATGACTCACAAAGAGAGGTTTGAGAACCTGGGCATCCAGCCTCCCAAGGGAGTCCTACTCTATGGACCTCCTGGCACAGGTACAGACTTGGGAGTAAATGCTTTGGGTGAAAAGGGCATCATGTTTTCATGGTGGATATATATATATATATTTAGCTTACTATCCGTTTGGGTTATACGCCTATGTACTATGGTAATGGCTCAAGTCAGGGTTCATACGGCCATTGAAAGACCTGGAATTTAATGTGTCTCTGTTCAAGGCCTGGAAAAGTCATTTAATTGCTCTGGGCCTTGAAAAGTCCTGGAATTTCCATGTTTCAATATTCATCTTTGAAATGGTTGTGAAGAATGTCTGTAAAGATCGCGATTTAAGATGCACTGGGGCATGAAATATCTAGCTTAGAGATAGTCGCACCCATGGGTTGGGATTTCTATAGGGGCAAGGGGATAGAGTGCTAACTTCTCTTACAAACGCATTAGCGCTACTGTCGATGAAATACAAAGTTGTTTTCTATAATTTCCTATATTTAAAAATCTTTATTCATGTGCATTCACCATTTTTTTATAAGTTGCTCTAAAACCGTCATTTGTAATAATTCTTTTAAGTTTGTTGACTACCTATTAACACTTTAAGCACTTATAATTACAGTTTAGCACTAAGATGCCCGCTGATAGCTATTAGTTCATCTCCCATCCACCTTAGCACTTAAATTCCTGTTCTAGCCATACCACAATATATACTGAATCTAGAATGATTTCAATAACCAATAAACCAAGGAGAGTGAAGTAAGTGACAATAAAGTTAGATTACTATTTTTATAGTCCTATCTGTTTATTAAATTTATAGAAAAGTTATTGTTTTCCATCTATTTAAAATTTGGAACGGTTTATAATATTTTTTTCTATTGATGTGTTTAGCTTTTGGCAGCATTAGAAATAACAGTTTTACTCCTTAGAAAGTCCTTGAAAAGTCCTTAAATTTATGTTTCATATGTCTATATGTGTGTTGAATTTGGAGGAAGTGCACGGAGGGAGAGTGGGAAAATCACCTTCAGTACATACGACCGAGATTCAACATCGGCAGTCTAGTTATTGTGTGTGTGACGCCTTAGGCCATATGGCACTGAAATGGGTACAGTGGCTATAGTCAGGGAAAACCTGAAAAATAAGGGAATCTGTTGATATAAGGGTGAATAGGGAAATTTCAGGAAATGAAATTAAAATTAAGGAAAAATTAGGAAATTTAAAAACTTGGGTTCCATTCTTTTTTTTTTCACTTAGACACTATAACACTATTGATTAATTTTGCTTACTTTTCGGGTGTAAACAAAATGCATTGCCTAAAAATGGTTTTCTTTTTTAATATAAGCTGTTTTTAAGGAGGGGGGAAGGGGCGTTGTTATTTAATGCTACATCTACACAGGACCATAAAAATGTTTAAGAGATTTATTGTATTGATCTGAAAATAGGCCACACTTTTTTTCCTAAAACATCCTTTTTAAAACCCAAGTGTAGCCTATAATTGCACTCTGTAAATATTCACCTTTGGTCACATTATGACTTATATTAGCAATTCCTAGCACTTTCACTGGTCTTTGTTGGAGAAGGATAATTTGCAACAAAAAACAATATTTGAGTTTAGATTAACAAAATGAACCAATATTCGCATTTACAAGATAAATTAGATTTTTCGTTAAAATATTTAGCTTAGTTTCATTTTGTATATGTATTATGCATTCAAAAATGTTACATTGAACTTTAACAGATTTTTAGAGTCAATTTATTGAGCTAAATAAATGTTTGCAAAATGTAGGTGTGTTGAGTAATAAACAGGTGTACAAAAATTTGCGCGTTGGCAAAGCACATTAGCTAGGTTAAGGTCGAATTTAGCCATGCTTTTGTAAAAAATAAAAATGATTGAATAATTATTATCTACTCAAGGATCATTATCGGTAGTAATTAATTAGAATAGCCTACAAATTATTATAAACTAGCAGAAGTACCCCGGTGTTGCTCGGAATAACTATGCAATAAATTGTGTGTCTACCCTGGGCAAATATATGTTATTTTCTTTAAAAATACAGAATTTTTTTCTCTATTTTATTTCTTCTGACCCAGTTTTGAATAAAAAAAACTGATAAAAAATTTAAAATTCTAGCTTCAAGGTGCACATGTTAGTACAACGGGGCCACTAATTTGAGAATTTCAGCCTTCTGCTTGCGATAGATATTGCACAATGCTCATGACAGACAGACAAACAAACCGAGTATTCATTTTATTCATATTTATATATATGTAACCAAATTTAGATTAGTAATCTTTGTCGTTATACCAACACTACCACTTAATATACTATAGATTTATTTTTGGTATTCTTAATTTTCAACATGTCCCATTTTTTATACAAAATTTCCAAGATTTTTTAAGTAAAAATTTGAAATGTCTCAGTTAAAAATAACACTATTGTAACCCTATTCTCATGGAGTAGAGATGCGGAAGGAAGTATTTTACAGGTAATTTACTCGCATTTGCATGGAAGGTGAGTGGAAAACCATCTAGGAAAAGCCAGCCTCACTAGACCCGACTGGGATCTGAACATTTATCTGTCATCAGCATTCCAGTCTAACACGATGGTGGGGCTTTGGATCATTCAGCCACCGAAACTGGTCATTTTTCAATTAAATAATATAACTATAGGTATTAAAAATAAACATAGATACATATTATTAAGATAATATATTACTTATGACATACTTTTATATGAAAACTGACATATTTTATTTGTATTATAATTAGAAAATATTAATCAAAAATGTTTAACAGTGAAATAGCTTTTGCTTAGTCCCTCAAGTTGAGTACAATTGTTTCACATCTAATCAGTGTTTGTTAAATTCTTTTAAAATTTTTATTAATTTCATTTCCTATTTTCATTTGTGTTACCAGGGAAAACCTTATTAGCAAGAGCTTGTGCTGCTCAGACCAAGTCAACCTTTCTAAAGTTGGCTGGCCCGCAGTTGGTCCAGATGTTTATTGGCGATGGAGCAAAGCTTGTTCGAGATGCTTTTGCTTTAGCTAAGGAGAAGGCTCCAGCTATCATCTTCATTGATGAGCTGGATGCGATTGGAACAAAGCGTTTTGATTCGGAGAAAGCTGGCGATCGAGAAGTCCAGAGAACTATGTTAGAGTTGCTAAACCAATTAGATGGTTTTAGCTCCACTGCAGATATTAAGGTACTTGATTCGAGTACAAATATTTTTATTTTGTGCCAGACCTATAGTCAGACTTAGTGCTCCTCAAGTGCGGCTTAAAACTAAATACTTGACAACACCTACCTAGACTTGAATGGAATGGGTCAGATTCATCCTGGTCTAGGAAGGTGTCGTCTTGTGTTTGATTTCCAGCCGCAAGGCGCAGTAATTCTGGCTTTTTACAATTGCGGGGCTCAAAGCAAAAAAATGATAACCCTCATTTAATGAAAAAATGGGTTAGGAATGATTTATGCTAGCTTCTTAAACAAGAAGTTATTTTTATAGTCATTCAAGACCTTGAGGATTTAGCTAATCTTGACAAAGATTTTATGTATATTTCTTATAGCTAGACTTAAAGACTTTATATAAGTTTAAATAGTCAATACATCCCATCTAAATCTTCGAGGATTATCGTGTTTTGACCAGAACCCCTCAATTCAACTTAAAAGTATTTCTGGAAGAGATTACATTTTTTAAATATACTCCCTCCACCAGATAAGTTTTCATCCTTTGCAATTAATTCGGCATCACGAAAGACACCACCACCACCTGAGAAAGATGCTATAATAGCATTGGAATATTGAAGTGTGTGTAAATATGTGTTAGTGTTTTTACTTTAATTTGTGCTCTTATTTTTCTACTATTCTATAATTTTATTTATTGTAAATCTTTTTGCTCAATGTACTTTATTTCATACATATTTTTTAAATAATACAGTATAATTACTGGATTCCTTTGAAATTGCAACGTTCAGATCGAAAAATTAACTAATTCATTAATTTCAGTACAAATAACTTTATCATTTAATAAATAAGGATTATAAAGGATACAGAACAAGGTAAATGTAATAAGAACAACTAAATGAACAAGTACCTATTGGTTTTACTGTTAAAAGATGATCACAGCTCCCACATTATTCTGCTTTTCCATTGGTAGCAGTGTAAAGTTTGAACTATATTCTTCTTTTCATTTTTGATAGCCATATTGTATTCAACTCTTTGTTTTTATCACTCTGTTTTTATACTTCAAAATTGAAAAGGATTTTTTTTTATTTAAAAGCTAAAATAATTCTTTAATTCTAAAATCATGTTTTGAATTATCTCTAAAAAATTTAATCTATTGAAACCTATTCAAAGTTAAAACATTTTTTTTAGCATCAACATCTCTTTGCCTTAAGAGGACACCTTAAACCCAAAGGGAGCTTAAAACTGATTTCTTAAAATGTGTAAGCCTATTCAAAGCTTAATTTATTTTTTAGTTTTCACATTAATATATTTTTTCTCATTTTTAAACAAAAACTCTCTATTACACAGAACATGCCTGGGTTATGACTAATAGTTTAAATGTTCAGTTGATAGATTATTTATTTTGGTACTAATAACATTAGCAAAAAATATTATACAATGGATTAAGCTATCATATTTGTTATAGCTGCATCTGAATATCACTATTTAAATTGAAAAATGACACCTGGATTCCCGTGTCCGGTGTCATTTTTCAATTCAAAGAAATTGTATCTAATGTTAAGTTAACAAATTTCTTTGTATTTTAGAAAATAACTAAATAACTTTAAAATTAACACATAATTTTAACATTATCAATAAACTTTAACTAGTCAAACATAGGTTTGAACTCTATTTGTCAACAAATGTAACAAAACACCACTGAAGCTCATTAAACTCTAAACAACTAAAAAGATTCTTCATGATAAATATATTTAATATTACTGAAGGTAAATAATATGAAGTAACTTTTTTTGTGTCGTTTTCAATTTTTCAAAAGATTTTTTTTACCTCTCAGGTCATTGCCGCAACAAACCGTGTGGATATCCTAGACCCTGCACTGTTAAGATCAGGCCGACTAGATCGTAAGATTGAGTTCCCCCACCCCAATGAAGAGGCTCGAGCACGCATTATGCAAATCCACTCTCGTAAGATGAATGTTAGTCCTGATGTCAACTTTGAAGAATTATCGCGCTCCACTGATGATTTCAATGGTGCCCAATGCAAGGCTGTTTGTGTTGAGGCGGTGAGTAGGGTTGAATCTCATTTCATAAAAACAGTTATATTTGTTTTGTTGTTGTTATCAATTTCAATCTCACAAAATAAAACACCATTTATTCACTTAAAATATTTTATTCCAGGGTATGATAGCATTGCGACGAGGAGCTACATCTGTAACCCATGAAGATTTCATGGACGCTATTATGGAAGTACAGGCGAAAAAGAAAGCTAACCTCAATTACTATGCCTGAATTATAATACTATAAATTATAAACATTAAAATAATCAGTTTAACTAAAATAATAATGTTTTCTTATTTGTTATACTTAAACATGTTAGTGGTTAATATGCAGATTATGTTTGCTCAAAAATAATCAATCTAGCGTGTTTTAAATATTAATTTAAATTGTTCAAATAAAGCGGTATTAAAAGTAAGGAGGAATTTTTTTGTCACAAGAAATTAATATTTTAGTAAATTAAATTTTTATTTTTTTCATATTGCATCTCTATAAGGCAAACCTCTTTTTTGCTTTATGAGGTAATTGTATTATATTAAGAAGAAAGTATAGGAAAGATGTATAGAAACACATAAAAGGGGAAGAACACAATATGGCTTTTACAATGAAAAGAACACAGTTCACAATTTACATTGCTGCCATTGGACAAAAAGCTAATGGTTGCCTCTTGAAGAAAATTGATCATCACCACCCAATACCTCGACCTAGGTTTCATTCTATCAGAACTCATCAGAAGGGAGTGTGAGATTTTTTAAAGAAGTTGGGTTGCAATTCCCCCGCCCCCCTGCCCGGATGAGTTCCAAAAGAATTCAAACTTTGTCAAATCCTCTTTTTTACACAAAATAGATTTTTACACTTTTGGTACACTCTCAAAACTCTCCTTCCGATTCTAAAACAATTGAGTAGCAAATCCGAACAAATAATAAGGTTTTAAGGTTTTCACTGTTCCAATATCAAGGTTAATTTCAAAAGCAGACAATTTTATAATAGCTTAGTTTCAAGCTCGGCCAAGTCCATGACCACCAATGGCTACTACTTGTTATGGTCGCATGATTGAGTATTTAAAATAGCCGCTTGTCTCAAGTGAATCTAGTGTTCGTCTACATATTTAAAAACAATTCACACACTCAATTAGTTATTTAAACTAATATACATATACATACACACACACACACATACATACAGCTATTTAATGGATACCGAAGAAGTGCGAACGAGCATGGCTCAAAAGAGGTGTAAAAATCCAAACGATTGGAAGAGGATTAAAGATAAAACAACAAGATATGTATAACACTATGTCCCATTCTTCTTTAATAAAGGTCTGTATTAATACAACTCATTTTATTTTTTTATATATCTATGGTGTTACATTTTATTCAATTTAAAAGGCTGGAATTTACAATATAGCACATTTAGTAATGAATAAAATGATATAGTATTAGGAAAAAAGTAGAACACAAATAAAAGAAAAGACACTAACACAACTTCCAGAAGAAGGTGCTTTAATAGCATCGAAATATTGAAGTGTGTGTAAATTTGTGTTAGTGTCTTTTCTTTTAATTGTGTTCTACTTTTTTCCTAATACTATATCATTTTATTCATTACTAAACAATATAGCACTCAGAAGAGCTAGTGTAAAGTAGGCCTAGCCTTAAAGCAAAATGTCTCCCAGTTGTTCCTACTTGCAAATGTCAAGGCTCAGGAAAAAATAAAAATTGTAAAAGATTGAAAACATTGGCGTGTATTCCATAGACGCAAGGTATGCATTGCTTACCCATGGCCAAATAAATACATAAATACAACAACCATTAACAAAAAATGTAATGTTTGTCAGTCTAATCATCGATATGCTATTGTTTGGTTCCTGGTTCTACATACAAAGCTCAATGTGCTACAGATTTTGCTTCTTCCGACTCTGACTGTTGTCTTTACTCTTAACTGTGTGAGCGAATAGCGCCGCGCCTGCGTAGTATGCTCCCCCAAGCTTTGTACTCGCGTTCAGTTGGTCTCTCGGCTGTTATCGCCCCAGGACCCAGAATCGCTTGGGAGCAGACCCTTGTGTTCCTAAACCGCTACACATTCTTTGTTATTTTCTTATTATACGTGACCGAAACTGCATTAAAATAAAAATTTAATTTTTTTAGTGTCTAAAACAATCACCAGTCAATAATGGTTATACTTTTTTTTTATCAAATTAATGTATTGTGTTAGGTTATATGTGTGTTTTTTGTAATGTGGTATTCACAGTACATATGAAATTAAGGTAAGCAATCTTGCCTCTTACATATTATACCGTTGAGAAGCATGAATATCCAGTTGGGACCACATAGATCTAGAGATCAACCAAAATGTTATTGCATCATGGGTAACACTTTAAACATAGCTTTGCTTTGTGTACTTTCAAGGATAAAAAACAAATAATACAATGTGGTAGACCTACACCAGATCTGAACATTAGTAAAGTAAAATCATATTTAAGGCATTTCAGCACACATTTGTTCAACAATAATGAATGGTTGGCGGGATGTCCACATATACAAAAGTTATACTGTTAGTCTTGTCTTCTTTATTCAAATGACAAGTGTGTTTGGAACAGTACTGGTTACAATGACAAGGCCAACATACACAAAGACATTAAAATACACAGTTTGTCCCAAAATCATTTAGAAGCCATGACCTCTGAAAAATGTTTGGTAAAACTAGAATTGATCTAATGCTCGATAAAAAAAACGGGTTTTGCAGAACAATGAACTTGTTAGGAAGAATAGAGAAATTGTGAGGTGATTCATTGATGTAGTTTGTTTTTTTTATCTTTGCAAGAACTGGCATTTAGAGGCCACGACGAAATGAGTTTTTGAGTCTTTCAATAAAGATAATTACACTGAACTAGTGAATCTTTTAAATGAGTATGATGAAAAATTGAAGAACCATTTAGAACATTCGTCTATATTTACGGAACTATCAAATTTGATTTAAAAATTATTTGATCAATACCCTTTTTCATATGTGTTACTGTCTAATATTAAAAAAAGGGATCAATGAAACCAATTTTCTTTCTGTCTTTCGCTCTGTTACTCAAGATGGACAGGCACATGCAAGCTTTTTGGGCTTCAGAAATATTTCTGATGACAGAACATCGAAAGTACTATATATCTATGTTGTAAAATTTATACAGGAGTATGGTTGTGAACAAAAGTTGATTGCACAAAGCTTTGATGGGGCTGTGATATGGCTGGGCACTTGAATGGATTGCAGTCCAAAATAAGAGATACAATTTTTGTACACTGCTTCGCTCACCGGTTGAATCTTGTATTGTTGCAGGGTGTGTCCCTTATAAAAAACTACAAGGTTTTTTTTCTTACTTTAAAGGGCCTAGCATTATTTTTTTCAAAATCAACCAAATCAACACGAGCTCTGGATGAAGAAATGAAGAAAAGGCTTTCAAGAGTAGCTTCTATACATGCTGGAATTATACTTCTAAATTGGTTTGAACTATTTACGACTATAGGAATCAACTAATATCGCTGTTTTGCAAGATTACAGATCCATAGGAAAAATGGGGTCATTGCTGCGCATGGATTTGATGTTTCGATGCATGATTTCAACTTTAATTTTCTACTAAATACATTTGCTGATATTTTCCCTCTTATTGATATATTATTTGATATATTGCAAGCAAATTTGTTATATTGCAAGCACAATTCAATGATATCGGTTATTGCATGAACAAAGTAAAGGAATTTCAAAATCATTTGAAAAACAAGCATGAAGAATTTGAGAGGGTCTGGACAAAAATCAATGAAGAGAGTAACATGAATGAACCTGAAAAAAAAGTCCAAGAAATACTAATGTTTTTGATGTAAATATATATTACAAATGCCTATACTGTGGATTTTGGACACACTTATAATACAGCTAAGTGTTAGGTTCAAGAACTTGAACTCATTATGTTTTTTAGAACTTTTACATGTAGATAATTTTGAACAATACAAATGCATTTTCCCCAAAATGGCTTTACATACCTTAAAAGACAGCTATGATAGTATGTTTGAGTTCCCTTCTTTAAGATTAGAGCTACAGTCACCTACATTTCACAGGATTTGCGTCACAAAAATGTCAGCGATTTGCTTATTTTTATTAAATCAAATGATGTACAAAGTGCATGTTGTCAAGTGTTAACTGTGTGAACTAATTGTAACCATCCCAGCAACAAGTGCTTCCATTGAGATAAGTTTTTCAGCATTAAAAAGAATAAAAAATTATGCATGAAATTCACAAGGCCAAGAGAGGCTCACAAACTTGTCAGTGTTAGCCATTGAAAACAGGTCTTCTACAACAATTAAGACAAAATTCGCAGTTTTACGATCTCGTGATTGAGGAATTTGCTAAGGAGAATAGAAGAATCCAGCTCAATTGAAAATAAGGTACATATCTTAATATATATAACATAACATTTAATTTCTACATTTAAAAAATGTTGATAGCTTACCCTAGAAAAATATTCACGCGCCACTGATTGACAAGTCAATGAAGAATATTAAGAACTTTCATGCAGCTTACACTTAAAAAAAAACATATGAACATGTTAATTGTAAAAATACTCTACTTCAGCTACACCAATGAGAAGACAGAAGTCGGTCAGCTAACCCCACTAAAGTGGGTAAAACTGTCATACATTGTGAAGGGCATTACTGGTAAGATTGTTTCTTTGTGCAGGGTAACATTTCTTAAAATCTGTAACATCACTAAGCATAAAGTCCTAGGAGCTCATGAATGTGTTTAGAAATATGGTTCTGCAAATGTTAAACGACATGGAAGAGACCGTAAACCAAAGAAATATAGTCAAAAAAAGTCACCCATAAAATATTTTATCAAATAACTGAAAGGCTTAGAATCCCGTTATTGTCATGGGAACTCAAAAAGAGTTTACCTATCTGCCGGTGTAAATATTAAGATGATGTGAAGAATGTACAATGAATCGGTTGAAAGGGACCTCCATGTTTAAGACTCATATTTCAGAAAAATCTTAATACCTGCTTTAGTATTGGCTTTGGATTGCCATTAACTGACGTCTGTTCAAAGTGCCTACAGCTCACTGAAAGCCTCAAAACTGAGTATGTTTGAAAAGAAAAATAAGATAATTATAAAAATGTATAACATAAGAAACATACTTGAATGGTACAACTATTTAAATTGATTGGTACAACCTCTTTGGTCTATTAAACGAGATAAAATAAGAACCCATAACATGAATCTAATTTATTCAAGGAAAAACTAATTTATCATAAATTAAGTCAAATCAAACAAGTACAATAACATTTAAAAAATCATCATTGGGATTGTTAAATAGTAATGTTCTGAAATTAATCAGCAAAAAAACAAGGATGCTGATGCAATAATTAAATTAGTTGGTTATAGGATTAGCTGGTAAGCAAAATGAATAATGGAAATTGCCAATTGACTAGATTGGTTATTTATTAATACTTTACAATGTTTATGAATGCTTGAAATAAAGATTATAGGTTATATGAAGGGTATGACTTAAACAAAAAATAATAAGTAAATCAGTATGTCAACAATACATAACTTATTAGTTGAATAATTAAATATACTAGTAAATAGTTTGAAAATAAGTTACAAGGAGGATATGTTCTGTAATGTTTAACATATTTAGACAGTGACAGTAGAAATATGATTAATAGAAAGGTTAAAATAGTTGACTAGGTTGTTAATCCATGTACCTTACATATGTAATAAACAACAGTATAAAATATAACATGAAACATATTAAAATGAAAGTTAAGACATAGCAAGTAAATTCGTCCACAAAATTATTAATATGAGTGTAAATGTTCTGATGATACAAGCTTGTTATTAGAGTCAATTTATAAAATCCTAATGGTCTCTTCCCATTGCGTTTACCAGTCAATACCCTGAAACCGGTTCTAGAATCTCACATTCGCGTTGCATGTCCTGCCCACCTTAATCCATGATACTTGATTATCTGATCTTGTGATGAGTATAGGGTATGTAACTCATCATTATGTATCCTCCGTTTCAAAGTATCTTAATCTCTTTTCGAAACAAATAGCCTTACAATAATATATTAATATTATTTAAACTTCTATACTTTGGTGGCTCAGTGCACTTGATAATATTTGACAGGAGTGTTTTTTTTATTACAGCCGGGGCCCGAATCCCAGTCTAGTGTACTGAGAGTGTTGGTTCCTAAATGATTTATCAATTCAGATACATTTAATCCGAATTCTATCTAACTCATCAGTTGACAATTTCTGGTCGTCCAGATGGATGTACAAACATATTATTATTATTTTATCACTTAGGATTGACAATGCCTGTGCCATATATTCTGTTTTATATATTTATTTATTGACAACTTTTTATCTAGTATGAGTATTGAATATTATTTATATCAAAGAAATATACTATTGTTTGGTTGGGTTTAAGAGGCTCAACGGATACCAGCATCAGTGGTCACACGTTATAAGGTGTCATACTTTAAATATTTTAGATTGCCAAGGCTGGAATCTTGACCTGGTGCACTGGTTCCTTTTTTCATCGTGGGGTCTTTTCATTTCATCTCTAAGCCATATCGGGTGCACTTTAAAAAACTTTTCAAATCCGTATCTATTAAAATTTAGTCGTTAATAATCTTGGTATTTTTTTTTAGCATCGCGTCTTGTTCAAATTATACACACATGTACTGACTACACTAATAATTTAGGGATGAGGAAGGTTGAATTTTGAAGAAGTGTACCAGCATTTACGTGGAGGGAGAGTGGAAAAATATTTGGTAAAACCCTCATTACACCCGACCGTGATTAGAACCCTGATCTCCCTGGCATTAGCAGTCTAGTCTAACACCTCAGCTTATTTGGTCACCAAAGCAGGTAATTTGGTATTAAATGTATTATTAGTAAAAAACTCGAATGATTTTAACTCTTCCCTTTCGAAGAAGATAACCTTTAGTGCAGTGTTTCCCAAATCACGGGTCACAACTTGAGTGCTCGGTCATCAGAGGTTTGAAAACTGGCTGCAGTAATATCTTCACATAACTTTATGGATACCTTTGTCTGTTTAAGCTACTCTTAGCTTGGGTAGCACAGCTCTTTGTGCTCTTAATTAGAACACCTTGAAATTGAGACAAATGAAACCGTTTTACCCTATTTAAAATAAAATTTAAAACTATTTTATTGACCCCAATCTCGTTGATGTCAAGAGGAAAACTTCGATACGATTTCTGGTTACGTGCGAAATCGTGTATCAAATATCCCGGTCAACCGACTACAAGTTTGAGGCCGCTACTCTTGAAACGCAGTTTGGCAACATTCAAGACAATCTAAGACATCGCGTGAAAAAAAAACCGGTTTAAAGAAAAATCGCCATAAAATATACAGCAAGTAGTTGCTCTACAAACCTACTGTATATATTATACTGATATTTTAAAAAAAACCTCCCCCAAACTTTTTGTGCCTTTCAGGGATAGTGGGAAATCGTCGTTCTAAAAGGTTCCTCAAGGTGTGAATAAATCAGTATTCTGTTTAAGATACAGTAGAGATATAAGTGCACTATAATAAAATGTCAATTTTTTTTTCCATTATTTTCCCCCGGATCATGCATACTAAAAAACAAAATATTTCATAACAGCCTCATGCAGTCTATAACATTTTCAAAAACCAGAAAAAAAAATCAGATTTGTTTTTCTACTCTTCAAACAAACAGTTGTACCCATACCTTTGGACTAGTCAGTATTTATTAACATTCGTTCAAAATTTACTATCAAATCTCCTTCCACACCTTGCTACAAGGTCAGCTGTCAGCTGCCCAACATACACAGTTTGACCAGTAAAAGACAGTCCTTACGAAAAACTTATGGATCAAAACTTCGTGGACAGCGAAATCTGTTACTGTGTAGTCTTATTTTTTCTTTCCAACTACCGAACTTACTGATTGTGACTTTGTAGACAAAGCAATCTATTACTGGTGAGTTGAGCTCTTCTTACAGAGTACACACATTACAGAGACGGGTATCATATTCAGAAAAACAGTAAGAACGTGCCTTTGAAATTGGTTATTGTTTAAGGATACTCAATTCTTAACCACGCTAAAAACAGTGGCTTATATAAATTCTAGGACCAACACAACCTTACTATACCTTGGTTCGTGAATTCACCAATTAATGATAGGCAATAAACCCAATTTTATAGTGATACCCCCCATTAAAAATAAAATATGGTGCCCTTGGATTAGTAAGAAGGCAAGATATTGAGAGATTTAAAATGCTCTAACTTCTATTCTTATAAACATACGAATTAAAGATAATATATGAATCTAGGACAGCATCTGCATGAGTTTTTCGACCGGTTGGTCCAGGTCATATCGAACGCTTAAGGTGGGAGTGTAGGAATGCGAGAAAAGACCAGTGTTACAGTAAAACACTTTTTTTTAAAAGGTTAATCAAATATTGTTCCAGTAGAAACAAAGAAGTTAATATCCTTCACATGGTGATATCAACAGTTGTTGAATATCTGTCAAGAGTATCCTGGAATTTACTGACTTTTTTTTTTATCTTTATTTAAAAAGTTTGTCATTTAATGCCGCTATGCTATTGACAGATATTCAACAACTTATGACACCACCTTGTGAAGAAAATTAAACTCTATGTTGCTACTGAAGCAATATTTGATTTATTTTGGCCAAATATTTGTTTGTTCTATAGAAACTTTAAAAACACAGCGCTAGACTCGCGTTCTCAACACGCCCACCTTAACCCAACTAGCGTTCCAAATACTTTTTTTTTACTATTTGTTGACCACATCGTCCTACTAGTGTCAATCATCTAACCCACGCACATTTTAAAATATTTGTCTACCAATTCACCGTTGATAACTTTGGATGCCGCTTCTTACTACGCGTTCGGGTATACGCTTATTTACTAATTACGCTAATGGTTTCAGGGACTAAGAAGGTTATATTTTAAAGGAAGTGTACCCGCATTTGCAGGAAGGGAGAATGGAAAACCATTTTGGAAAACCACTGAAAGTACACCCGACCGAGATTCGAACCTTGATCTCCCCGCCATCGGCAGTCTAGTCTACTGCAAGAGTAGTGCGTCAGACCTTGTGGCTACCGAAATGGGTCCATGAACTTGTTGATCAGTTGATCCAAGTCGTGTCGGCCACTCCTGCGTGTCAATCAATCACTTGTCTGTCTACACTATGTCCTCCCGTGCTGACGTCGATCAGTTTGCCTGCACCCATATTCCACCTCTTACCACCTCCACCTGGTAAACATACAATCATATTTACGTTACAAGTGCAGAATTGAGGAAGGTAAGAATGAGAAGAAGTGTACTCGCATTTTCGTGGAGAGAGAGTGGTAAACCATTTAGAAGAAACCACCTCGACACAGCTGACCAGCAAACCAGAAAACACTAGACTGACCCTCTTCAGTGGCCGAACGGTCTAAGGCATCACTCTCTTATTAAAGTGGCCTCATTTTAAAGGTTTCCTTCCTAATCCCTGCTCCATTTTTTTTAGTGTTTTTATCGTATGTCATATATGGCCGGGAGAGACATGACATCCAGTTCGAGCGCCTGTATGCGGACTATTTGCACCTCTGGTGACACAGAGCATTGCCCAGGGTACAGCTATGGAGGTTGTCTACACGTACCCGCAATGAGATGATGCGATGATAGTGAAAATTGAGGAGTGGGCCAGTCGGAGGCTTAAACCTAACGCAAGCCCAATTAACTTGAATACCCAAGGTACCAGCTGGGAATCGAACCCGGAACCCTTAGACACATAGCCAGGTGCACTAACCATTACACCATTGGGCCGGTTCCTATTAAAGTAATTATCATACGTATAACCTGAACAGGCAGTAAGACGTGGTGGGAAAAAAAACCCTGAACTTATGTTTGCGAGTCCATCATTGCAGGTCACAAATATTAAATTATCCTAATCATCTGTACTTTGGGAACGAACTAGGCTCCTCTATAAGCTGGTTGTCTATCGCCACTGACAGTGAGGTAATAATTACCCAAATTTACCAAGAAGGGGACGAGTTATAGTTAAATATCATCTTAAATTTGGCAAAGAGACAATGTAAGAATGATTAATGACCATGATGAATACTTATGCTGATAATGTAGTGGGATTCCATTAACAAAGAGATCGGAAAATACCTGTGGTGGGACATTGCCCTCTCTGGACAAGACTCTACAAACGAACCAAGACCGGCATTGAACACAGGTTTCCAAGGGCACCGGTAGGTTTCGTCACCTAACCAATGACTCGACACCTTGTGTAGATCAGCAAGTAGCTTGGGAAGTGGGTACACCATTAGGCACTTTGTTTGAAAGACGGACGATGATGTACGGATTTTACACGCCTGAATCATTGCAAACATGATGTTCCCTTGGGTAGAGCGGTTTTCAACACAAATGTGTGTATGTATATATATAAAAGGAAAGTTCTAACATCAACCCCACTACTCCTAGAACAACTTTTTAGAAATTTAAAAAATGTATTTAAATATGCATATATACAGTAGAGATAATTTGGACGTCAAAAATCCGGATAACCAAGAAAAAATATTATTTATAAAAATATCCACAGTGGTATCAATATCGAGACATGGCCGGCAAAACACGTACCTGAACCCTCGTTCAAAAAAAATAATAATTAAAAATTGGAAACGTTTTTTGTTCCTTCGGAATTTGTAATATTTAGCAATTAAAAACCATTGCGTAAGATCGACGTTTAAATAAAGTGAAAATGTTTCTATCTTAACACTGATTTTTCTTAAGTATCTTGTCTATGCTTATTTTTTATTTTTGGTATAGGTACTGTATTTTCGAAAATCTAGACAAATTGGTAATCCGGACTGGGTCGATTACCAATTAGTCCGATTTATCGTCACTTTAATGTATATATATTATTATACATATATATATATTTTTTTTGACAGCTACACAATTTACTAAAACAATTTTAACATACCTACCTAATCTTACATCAATTTGATATCGGTGGTCTTTGAGTAAAGTGCTTGCCACAAGACTCGATGTTTGTGGGCTCAAATCCAGCCGGGGTCGACGGATTTTTCTTGAGCGATAAAAATACGTAGCACAACTTCCTTCGGAGGGGAAGTAAAGCCGCCGTCGGTCCCAAGTCGATTGTGTCATGTAAGAAAAGCCTGGTAAGTATAAGGTAGTACCTTTCTCTGCAAAATTTGAAGGCTTTTTCGCTCTCGCATATAGAAATTCTCGCTTGCCGACATAACCAGTTGGTTCATAAAATGTACGTTAAATAACTCAAATTCATTGAAAAAAAAACCCATGAGTTAGTGATATAGTTTTAGAGAAAATGCGCTGACATTAGCTTTGGGAGATGTTAAAACCATTTAAAGTGTAGGCTACCCGGCCGGAATTCTAACTCAGACCTCCCTGTCAACGGAGAGCGAGTCTTCTGAGCCAGTTGCAGATTTTGATATCTTTTGGTTTCTTTTTTGTGCCTCGCGTATTACTACCTTTTTGAGCTATCTGAATATTTATCCAGTATAAACATAGTTTAATTCTCTCTCTATATATATACATAAATATATATACTATATTTTCTATCTATCTATTTTATATATATATCTGTCAAGGGTGTCCTGAAATTTAATGATCTTCATTTAAAAAGTTTCTAATCTGATGCCGCTATGCTCATGACATATATTAAATAACTGTTGATGTCACCATGTGAAGAAAATTAATCTAAATGTTTCTACTGAAGCGATATTTTATTTATTTTGGCAAAAAAAAAGTTTTGCTTTACAAACTGTAAAACAATGTCCTCTTCTCGCGTCCCCTACATCCCCACCTTAATACAGCCTAAATCGTGGTCGGTCAATATCTCGTTTAGAAAATATACTATTTATGTGAATATAGAAAACGACACCTGAACAAGGATTTGAACTCTGATCGTCCATCCTTACGTGCCTACCTCTCTACTTACTGATCTCCACCTTATTATTAGAGCAGTTGGTCCACAAAACTGGTTGACCAGGGCTCATATCCCTGTCCGGGTGTTATTTTTCTAAATTAACACATTCACTCCATAAGGATATAATTTAAAAAGACGTGTTTGTTTTGACTCATTATTGCATATATACTATCCATATATTTATACTCATGTGGCATGGACGAGAAAGTTAAAATTTAAAACAAGTTTGCCCATATTTGCTTGGAGGTAAAAGAAAACAAACATTTTGTGAAGAAAATTATAACACCTGAGATTCAAATTTCAAACACCCTGTCGCTGGTAAACCAAACATGACGAGAATCACACCTAATGTTTGAAACTTAAAAAAAAATACATCCTGAAATTTGATATAAATTAATTATTCCTGAATAGAAAAAAAAAGTGTTCCTCAAACGCTGCTCACCTTGTGGCGTATTAAAAAAAAAGTTTCCTTTTTGTATAAGTGAATATACTACCCGCCTACTTTATGGTTCCTATCTCAAATTATAATTTGACAAGAACCCGTCTCCTAGCTCGGGTGGTGGCTTATGATCCATACCGAGACAAGTGTGTGACGAGATCGTATGAATTATTCATACCTCTTTATTTACATGTGCGATGATTAACCAAGGATCGTAATTTATTACTATCCACACACGATGGGGGAACCACCAGCACCAACAACAACAACAACTTGACCTCGTACAACCACAAACAACTTATCCACCTTATTACAACAAGTTAAAGACGGAGGAAAGGAGACATAATTGCGCGTTTCAAATAATCTACATTTTAATGTGTCATTCATGAGATGAGTAATGTTGAACGTATTGCTCACCACTCCCGGACTTCTTGACTTCCAAAGGTTGGGCTATGAACCCCGGTCGCAGTGGCTAAATTTGTTTTATGATATAGTACAAGGGCTCCCAAACTTTTTTATAATAAAGAGGCCCTTGCATTATAAAAAATACATATTGGAACCCCATAAAAATTTTTACAATAATATTATAAACATTTTAATAGAGACAGTTTTTTTTAGCACCGCGTCTTACTACCCATTCGTGTTATACGATTGTGTAATAATCAGGCTAATGGGCTAGGTATGAGGAAGGTTGGAGCTAGAGGAAGTGTGCCCGCATTTACGGGACGAGAGATTGAGGAACTATTTAGGAAAACCACCCTAAATACACCCGACCGGGATCGATCCACGATCTACCTGTCATCGGCAGTCTAGTCTATTATGAAAGTAGCACCATAGAGCATGTGGCAGCCGAAGCGAATAATAGCGACAATTAAATTTTACAAGAAGAAAAAGCCAACAAACGGAAAACATCACATGTTCTTTCTGCGTCTTTGCCAAATGTCCTTCATTCAGATTTGAAAAAATTGTCAAACCTAATTACTGATGTTATTTTATATTGTTAAAAACAAAAAAAGAATATTTTAAATTCTCACACAGAGCCTGAGATAATTATGCTGGAGCCCAAGGGCTCCAAGGAGCACAGTTTAAAAATCACTGGTATAGTAGGCCAGGGCTGTCCAACTTGAAGTTAACTAAGCGGTACATTTTATACCTATACACTATGAACAATTTTTTTTTCTGTTGATACTTTGTCCAGATTTCGCTATTCTCTTTCTTTAGTGTACAGTATTTTTAATTTTCGGATAAATTAAACATACGAATGTTACATGATAGGCATATACATTAATAACTAAAATATTCAATTAAAAATATTATAATATATATAAAATGAAAGCCCTGACTGACTCACTCATCATCGTATCTCACGAGCCCCTGGACCTATAATCTTAAAATTTTGCAGGGAGGTCCCTTTCAGTCCGTAGGCATCCGATAAAAAGGGATTTTGAGAAATTCAACTCCTAAAGGGGTGAAAAGGGGGTTGAAAAATTAGGTTTTTTCCGAAACCGCTTAAGTTATAAACATGAAATTTGGCCTGACTGTTCTTTATCAAAATCGAAGAAATAAGTATTCGATGAGTTTGCGCTATTAACATTCTAAGGGGTGAAAACATGGATAAAAACTTTATTGATAAGCACGCATATCTCTGAAACCATTTAAGATAGAAACTTGAAACTAGAGGGAAATACTCTTCTTAAAAAATAAATAAATACTTTTTCGACGGTTTTTAGAAAAAATCAGGGAGAACGCGGAAAGGGTGGGATTTCTTAGAGTTGAGCTATATCTCTGAAACCACTTAAGCTATAAACGTGAAATTTGGGGAAAGTACTCTTCTTAAAAAAACAAAGAAATGTGTGTTAAACGTTTTTTTTTTGAAAAAATAATTAAACGTGTCAAACGGGGAGAGGGTGCTTTTTTAGAGAAACCATTATATCTTTGAAACGGCTTAATCTAGAAACGTGAAACTCGGGAAGTAGGCCTATACTCTTCTTAAAAATAAATAAATAAGTGTTGGGACAGTTAAAAAAACAACAAAAAAACCTACCTGGACAAGTAAACGGGGAGGGGGTGGGGTTTTCGAGTTGAGTTATATCTCTTGAACCTGTAAACATAGAGATGTGAAATTTAGCAAGAATATTCGCAACTACTTTCCAATGTGAGAGAAAACTGATAGTTAAAAAGAATGTGTTGGGGAAAAAAGGGATTGGGAGTTTCAACATTTACCAAACTAATACAAACACTTTATATGAGCGGACATCTCAATTAATTCTCTGTGTGGACTATAACTGCAATTCCGCATTCAGGCACTAAACATATTTAAATCTAAACATTTTAAATTTTAAACTGGAATTCCTGGATATATTGTGTGGAGAAGAGGCATATAAGTAGAAAAAAAATCAATAAATTATGACACGGGTAATTTAATTTAGAGGACACTTTACATAAACGAGTATCTCCAATATTGATCATATATTTGCGCTACTCTTCAAGAGAAATTACTTATTTTAATAACTGACGGCACTGACCGTCTAGGCCATGAGCTGCGATACCAGATAGTAGACTAAGGGCCAGTTTCATAGTCAAATTTAGTACGCCTCAAGTGCGGTGCTACACTAAATACATGACGACACCTACCTAAACCAGAATGGAATGGGCCAGTTTCCTATGCGAGAACGGCCCATTCCATTCTGGTTTAGGTAGGTGTCGTCTTGTATTTAGTGTAGCGCCGAACTTGAGGCGTACTAAATTTGACTATGAAACTGGCCCTATATATCTGAGAATTAGGACATATTTAAGGTGTTCACCATGGACAATGAGGGGAACCACTTTGTCAGCAAGGAGACGTAGTGTTGAAATGTCGAAGTTTAGCACCTGTGGTGCCACCTGCGAGCTGGAGGCGGCAGGACAGTTGTACCCCTGGAGGTTTGGGGTGTACCGGAATGGGCAATTATTAATAGGTTTTTTGGAGCCTGGTGAGAGTGTAAGGAGGTTCAGGTTTACTGGTGATCTGTCCAGAGGTCACTTTGATGTGTACCGGGCAATTAAAATGTTGCCATTTTTCTCCCAGTTTATTCCACATAAACCCGATACTCCTTCATTGCAATGTCCCGATAATATTCCAAAGATACAATGTAGAAAAAAGCGCCGTGCCAGGGCTACAAATACAATAAGAGATAAAAAAATGTCTGAAGCTGCTGCTAAATACGCTTAAAATGTCCAGAAGTTAATCTCGTTGCTGTTGCTGCATATTCACTAAAGCATTTGGAGGTTCATCGAGCTTCTGTTGCTGCATATTCACCGAAGCATCCGGAGGTTCATCGAGCTTCTGTTGCTGCATATTTCACCGAAGCATCCGGAGGTTCATCAAACTTCTGTTGCTGCATATTCACCGAAGCATCCGGAGGTTCATCGAGCTTCTGTTGCTGCATATTCACTGAAGCACCCGGAGGTTCATCGAGCTGCAGTGGAGAGAAATGATCCTTCTTATAAAAAGAGACAGTAACGCAAGAATGTTCTATGGTCTAATAAAATAAACTCCACTTTCAGTTACAACCCTGACATCAGTTACGGGTCAGATCAAACCGTTGAGTTAGGCGCATTGGATACCATTTGTCAGGGGTGTGAAGCGAAGAAGTGGAAGGACGAGACCCCTGGTATGACAGAGAGACGATGTATGGTTACCTCCTCGTGGTGTCTCCCGGGTAACGCTAAGAACCATAAAAGCTATCACATCATGTCTACCAGTATCACACTGTTATATATATTTAAAAAAAAAAATCACTAACTCAATAAGCTACCAAAAATACGAAACCCGCGCGAAGCACGAACTATTGGCTAGTCATTGATGTACACTACAGTACAGCAAATATTATACATAATAAATTCTACACTTAATTCTGATCATGTTTAAGGAACTCCTGGATGACGTTATATTTTTTAAAAACTTTTCTAGTGTGACACGGGCAGCAAAATTATGGTTCCGAGGGCCGCCAGTTGGACAGTCCTGTAGTATACTACACCAATGTTTCCTAAACTACAGTACGCGTACCTTCAGGGGCACTAAGTTTCATTAATATTTCGTTTGATGTTGATCATTTAGGGCTTATAATCGAACTAACGCGGATTTTGACGTGATGTTATGGAATTTTATAAACCTTTCTTTTCTTATGGGAAAACTTTTTAACGATTATTAGGTGAGATTTAGGCTATTAAAATTTGGAAAAGCTATTTATTTATACCTTAGAAGGTATATATTTGTTTCCCTTTTTATGAACAGTTGGATTGGCTATATTGGTTAGGTCATGCATGGTCCACCAAGGGGTAAGGACTGATAGAATTTTGGAAAACATTGCTTAATAGCGTAAATGGCGACGACCAGTCTCCCAAAAGACCAATGTCCCTGATGGATTTTGTCTTCGATTTGTTAGTTAAATTATTACAATTTGAAATAAATCTACGTACTAAATAAAAATGCTTTAATTAATTCAGTTTATAAAAAGTTTAAATATAAAATTTCATCAAAATAGCCAGAAACAAGTAGTTATTACTAATTTAATCTAGTTTTCTCAATTTTGGCTCTAATTGTATAGGATACCACAAAACTATTTGCAAAGGGTGTAGAACATAAGTCATGATAGTATCAACTAGTCTACATTTATGTTTACGGTGACCTGGTGGTCTAGAGGTAAGGTGTCGGACTTCTGTGCTAGGATCCGGGGTTCAATCCTCGGTCCCGGCACAGATTTATCTGATTACCAAACCATTCCTTCACCTCTGACAAGACATGTATTAATCACAACTTGTGAATGTGTGGAATGCCAGGCCTCCACCGTGGTTCGGATTCCACGTTAAACTCCATTTTCATTTCACAATCACCCTACCATTACACATTAGCGTAAGTGCGTATAACCCGAACGGGTAGTAAGACGTGGTGATAATAATAATAATAATAATAATACATTTATGTTTCATTGCAGGCTTGTGTGAACAACGGCAAACCTAGTCAACGACAGTGAAGAACAGAAATATGTCGACAGAATCCGTGCTAATGCGTATAGAGAAGCGATGGAGGCTGATGTAGCAGTGATCAATAGGAAATGGATAGCCACAAAATTGCATCGAAGGGAGCGATGGGTAACTGATAATTGGAAGAAAGGTTAGGAGAACATCTGCACGAAGTTTGTCTAAAGATGGCCATACACATTTTCTCGAGAGAGTAAAGACATTATCGCATTTAACAATAGAAAGCTAAGGCGTAACAACCACTATCATAAAGGAAATCCAACAAAAGAGAGCGAAGACCTTTTGCGATGCTATCATCAGGAGTTATCGAAGGTGTACTGATTTGAAACCTTTTAATCTTATTCCAAAACCCATGAATAATGCATTGATTGAACATCGAGAATCGATTATAGGTTTGCAATTACCTACCAAACTGGAATGAATATGACGTCATAAATCCCGCTCCAAGTGTCTAGTTTTTTATTTGGACAGTTCATTGACAAATTTATTAAAATTAGCGTGTGTGGATTCTTTCTCAGTCAATGACATTGAGTCTGATGAGCACTACCAAGAAATATAAAATAAACTGGATTGTATCGGGATATTTATTTGTTTCACTGCCAAGAGACTAATGTGGGTAATTAAAGAAGACAAGTAATCGGGGAATGGACACTATTTCAGAGAGAGTGTTCTGTAAAATTATATCCTTTCGTTCCTGTGATACCCAGCAAACACATTTGACTCAGAACAAGTGTGTTCTCTTCACGACAAAAGGCTCCCCGTTTCAAGGCTAACGCGTTTCAACAGCTGTTGCGGGAAAGTGGAATTTACTTCTAGAATTAATGAATGACCCGAAGCTTCTCCCAACTTAAATGTGGCAGAACATTTTGGATCAATCTTCAGGGATACATTTGAAACTCTGGTGATTGCAGAAAGATGAGAGCGTCGTTGTTCACAACATATCTTACGTGTACATCTGGAATAGGTGCTGGAAGATGTGGAATTTTACAATTTTTTGTTCGAAAGACTGTTGAGGTCTTGTCTGGATAAGATAATGGCGTTACGTCAGGAAAATGGTGGTCACAAAAGTCATTGATATATGTACAGTAGATAATTTTTTTTTAGCTGATGACAAATTCATTTCTGTTTTTGCAGACCCCTATCAAATGGCTATGTGGGACCAATTACTTGCAGATCTCTTTACAAAGTGGTATCTTCTGAGAAGAAGTAAAGCCGTCGGTCCCGTGTCGATTGTGGCATGTAAAAAAGAACCCTGAAGAGTATGTGAAAATAACCTTTACCGGGAAAATTGGTAGGTCTTTTCGCTCTCGCTCATAGAAATTCTCGTGTGATGATATAATCAGTCGGTTCAGAAAGTACACGTTAAATACCTCAGATAAATAAATTATAGAATATATCAAATACGATATATTTTTTGCTAAGCTAAGTACTCACTTTGTGAAGCCCGGTCTAATATGTTATTATTTTGTTTCCACCTAGAGTCTTACTTCCCGTAGGGGTTATATGCTTTATAGTACAGTACCTGTTAAACTTATGGTTAAGGGAGCATATGCATAATTTGGAGTTAATTTAAGTGCCTTCTTAGGGAATAATAGCCTCACTTATGTGTTTATAGTTCAATTTGTCACTCAGTACGTGGAAAGATTAGCCAGTACTAATCTTTGGACGCTCATGCTCTAACCACTGAGCTATCCAGAAATAATTATGTGCCCAGGTCAATTTTTCACTCATATTTTAAGTCAAATTCTGTGATGGACGTGTGGCAATCATCGACTACAAATGTAATAATTGTACTATATTGGTAGCAAAAAGCCGACTAATGAGTCGTAGGTGGCAGGGGTTTCGGATAGCTCGTGATCTTAATTATTATTATTATTATTATTATTATTATTATTATCATCGCCGCGTCTTACTACCCGTTTGTGTAATGGTAGGGTGATTATGAGATGAAATGGAGGACCTACAGTTTAACGTGGAATCCGAACCACGGTGGAGGCCTGGCATTCCACACATTCAGAAGTTGTGATTAGTTCACGTCTTGTCAGAGGTGAAGGAAGGGTTTGGTAATCAGATAAATCTGTGCCGGGACCGAGGATTGAACCCCGGACCCCAGCACAGAAGTCCGACACCTTACCCCTAGAACACCAGGTCACCCATGTAATCTTAGTTGATTACACATTGTAGCCGATGATTTCCACACGTCCATCACAAACTATGCCTTAAAATATTATTGAAGAATTACCTTGATCAAGAGACGATTCCTGGATAGCCTAGTGGCAAGAGTATTGGCGTACTAAATCAAAGGTCCCAGGTTCGATTCCCGTGTCTAGGTGTCATTTTTAAATTTAAAGGGTATCCAACTACTACTGAAAATCTTATCTAAATAGCTTCAAGCAACACCAGAATGTTCAGAAATTTGCACGGGGGAGACCATAACACTAGGTACTCAGGGGACACCTTTTATTGTGAAGCTTTAGCAAACAAAGATAAAATTTCGCACTTATACACACAAATAAAAAACATTCCTCCGCCTCGAGTTTGAATCTTGGTTGGGTGTTCTGAGATATTTTGTAACGAAATTGTTTCCCTTTTCGTCCCGCATTTGCGGCTGAACTTTCTCTAAACCTTGCCTTACTCATCCCAACAACATTATGCGTAACGCCCGGATGGGTAGTAAGTGTACGACCGACACCAAAGTAAGAATTTGTATACTTTCCAAAAATACCATCGTACCACGATAACATTATAAATAATGCATTGTTTACTTTATCTAATAGTTTCAGGATCGATGATTTTTACTTTCTCTCGACCCCTCGGAGCGAAAAGTATTGTGATTGTCAAAAATAAAAATTGAACTTTAAATTATAATAAATGTCAACGTTTCAATACACCCTGAAACTGAAAAAGGTGGTTTGGTGATTCCGCCTGTTTGTTTATTTGTGTGTTTACCTAAACCACTTTACTGAATAGGCTGACATTTGGTGGCTAGGATTTTCATAAGGTTACCCTGAGGATTTTTAGGCATTATATATCTAGACCCAATATTAAGGGTAGTTTAATTCAGGGCGAAAAAAAAAACCCAAACAACTTTCTTCAAATCTAGTGATTTTGATTAAATTGTGTCCATGTATTGTTTAACATTACAAATAAATTGGCAATTATTATTTTTCCATGAAAATGACTTAAAGAGTAATTTACATAAGGGGAAAATCTCCAATTTTGATATCCGAATCGATTTGAGATAATAAATAGCTAATCATTGTAAAATTGTAGTAATGTTCAAAATGAAAATCTTTTATTCGGAATATATTTTTATAAAACTAATAATGTCTTAAATGTAAGTAACTATATATGTTTCATTGAGTTCTTTGACAGTTAAAATGGATTGTTGTGCCCTTTGGTGGACATATATGTTCGTTCCTATTTTCTCAACAGCTCTGTAAAAGTGTAGTCTGTGTGGTGCACTGTACCATTTATTTTTATTTTTTACTAATCATCATCTTTGAAATCGTTGACTGTCAGAGAAGACTAATCTAACTCCGTTAAACCATTGAGTGTGATTTGTTATACTCTGTTTTCTTGTAATGTTTAAGATAAGACGTCCAGTTACAACTGTTTACTTGGTTTGGCTTTTAAAAGTTCTTCCTGCGGATATGATAACAGTGGTAGGACATGATTCGTTTCAAGTAACCTTATGGTAGTCGTTCTCAAAAAACTGTTTTAGTTACCACAGGGTAGTGCATTTTTTCCAAAGGTGACTCAAACTACCACGACACCGTCATAACATCGACCGTTTCCGGTCTTGGCTGATACAGTTTTAGTCACGTGATAAGTCGTTGTTATAATCAGTTGCTTTTTTTTTTGTTTACTGTTTACACACAATTTATATTCAAGTAAAGGGTATATAAGATGGTTTGCTGAATTTTTTAGTATCCACAAGTTGTCACACAATATACTCTCTAGCAAATCCATCTGAATTACGTCGTTTTACGGTCGTCATGGTAGCGGCAACGGTAAGTTCAATTATTACTACTTTTATATCCATTACTGTTTCCAGCCTTTGCCCTGAATCAGTTGTTTTTATTCAAGCCGTGTATTTTCCACTATCGGCTTCATATGCCTTATAATCTAAATTAAGATTAGGACAAACACTATATCCAGTTCCCGGCCGTTATTTTATCACTGTAAAAGGGTAAACCCACGTTTCACCAATGATTAGAGCCCTGTAAAAATGGTTTTAATTTAGTTAAATTGCGTTTTTTAAACCTCACTTTTCGGTGTTATCTCGTGTTTATTCAAAATTACATGCTATCTGAGGTGTTTAAGGGTTTAAGTATTATTTACATGTTGAGACATTGTATACATATTGAAACCTTATATAGTTGCTTTAAAATTCTTTGTCAAGTTTGTCTGCATATTTCCCAATTTTGTAGCCTAAAGTAAAAATCACGTAAAACACAGGATGTTATTTTATAAAATAAGTGCACGCTTTACATTTAGTGTAAATGAACATGAAACCACCGCTATTTTCTTCTTCTCTGTCTTCTTGAATAGCTCATAACTACATATAACGCACACGTCATAGCAGCATCCTTTTCAAGATACATCTTTCACTCAACTGAACCTGTACGGGAAACAAATACTTCATCATTGTAGTCTGGACACGAAACAATGTTTACCAACAATTTGTTTCCCATGTTGGCCAACAATGTTTCCAAATACGTACTAAGCTTTACTTACTCTATGCCATCAAGAACCCGAAAGTTCATTGCCGCACCCACAAAAGTACGTAATTTATTCCAATTTTGAACTAACTATACCCAGTGCACCTCATTACACCCTATCCCTATCTTGAGCTAGTTCTATCTAATCCACCTCATAACACCCTATCCCTATATTGAGCTAGTTCTATCTAATCCACCTCATCACACCTTATCTCTATCTTGAGCTAGTACTATCTAGTCCAACTCCTCACACCCTATCTCTATCTTGAGCTAGTACTATCTAGTACACCTCATTACACCCTATCCCTATTTTGAGCTAGTTCTATCTAGTCCACCTCATTACACCCTATCTCTATCTTGAGCTAGTACTATCTAGTACACCTCATTACACCCTATCCCTATTTTGAGCTAGTTCTATCTAGTCCACATCATCACAACCTATCTCTTTCAGACCCATTCTTATGTTATCCTCCTCACATCCGCGTCTAGGTCTTCCCAATGTCTCTTACCATCGGGTCTGCCAGTTAATTCTCTGAACAGGGTTCTATATTCTCCGATTAGCGCTGAATATCCTGCCCACCGTAATCTGCAAGATTTGACTATCCTAACAAAATCTTGTGATTAGTACAGGTCATGTAACTCATCATTATGTAATGTCATCCACTCCTTAATATCTTGATTCCTTTTTGAACCAAATATCTTCATAATCACCTTGTTTTCGAATTTACTAAATTTCTCTAAGTCATTTAAGGTAAGAAACCATGTTTCACAACCATAGATAGGAACCGGTAAAATTATTGTTTTGTATATTCTTAGTTTTGCATTCCTTGACAGCAGGCGAGATGTTAGCAACTTACTCACCGGGTGACAGCACGCATTTCCCGACTGTATTATTTAGGTAGGTGACCTGGTGGTCTAGTAGTAGGGTGTCGGACTTTTGTGCTGGGTATCAGGGGTTAAATCCTCGGTCCCGGCACAGATTTATCTGATTACCAAACCCTTCCTTCACCTATGACAAGATGTGTATTAATGTGTGAATGTGTGGAAAGCCAGGCCTCCACCGTGGTTCGGATTCCACGTTAAACTGTAGGTTCTCCATTCTATCTCACAATCACCCTACCATTACACATTAGCGTAAGTGCATATAATCCGAACGGGTAGTAAGGCGAGGTGTTAGTAGTAATAGTAATAATAATAATAATGATAATTTTCAATTTCAATTTCCTTTATTATAGTGCTGGCCAGCAGTCGTAAGACCTATAACAGGCCATCACTGAAAGTACACAAGTACCATACAAATAAATATATTCACACGAGAAAATAAGATAAACAAAAATGGCTAAATAATGTTATATAATGATTAATAGTTACAATAAAAAAGATATTAATAATGATAATAATACAAAAAAAAGCAATAATAACAAAAAACTAAAGAGTGGTTAAAAACAGTAACAATATGCAAAAAGTAAATCAGAATATTGTAAAATTTAGATATTATAGGCAGAACCTCTTAGTGATAAATTATTGATAAGGGATTTCCTTAAATAACTCTCTGAGTTTAGCTTTTCTTTTATGATAGAAGTCGAATCCGACAAAACTAGAATTGGTGCTATGGATACAACGACCTATAGGGCTCACCTTATATGAGCTATTGAGAAAAAATAATTTTGGATTACGAGAAGCCCGAGAAGGGATATGAATGCCTACACCATCAAGGGCAAATTTGCAATAAATTTTGCTATTAAATATATATTAAAAACGAAAAGGGCATCACAATAAAGTCCACGTGAGGAGGGAGTTTGGAGCCCTAAGAGGTTTAGAATTGTCATAATCATAATAAATCCGGTTACTAAAGAATTTATCATAGAACCCAGCGATAATAATAATAATAATATTTTTTCCTAATCTACAATCTAATACCGTCATAGCTGGCTAAGATTGTTCCTAAATTTTAACTCATTAATTATGTAAAATGATATTTGTTCGCAGTAATCTCTAAATTATCGTGGAAAATTAAAATTGAGCCAACTTCTGGGTAGTCTTATAGAGTATACACTTACGTGTAGGAACTCTGTACATATCAGTCTGTGTATGTGAGTGATTTCTTATGGACCATAAGAATATATATATATATATATATATATATATATAATAGCAAAACATTTTTGGCCAAAATAGAAAAATAAAGTTTCCCTTGTAGCTACGTTTAGTTTAATCCTCTACACATAGTGATTTTAACAGTTCTTGAATATTTACAATAGGGACAGTGAAATTTAAAAACTAACTTTTTAAATCAATTTAGAAAGTTCTGGTTGAATTAGTTAATGCCCATGGCAGATATTATAAAAAGGTTGAGATCAATATGTGTAGTAAATTATTTACTAAAGCCAAATTTTATAGATTTTGGTTACAAAATAGTTACTATAAAACTGCAAAAAGAGATTCCTTGGTTCATACTCTCTTTCATCTGACTTTAATAGCCCATCTCACGATCGTTTAACCGGAGAATTAGATTTAAGAATACTCTCAAACCATAAATTGTGTCGATGTGTGTTTTTCTCTATTATTCACTAGATAAAAGGGAGATTTGGA
Source organism: Timema douglasi (assembly GCA_901482245.1). Classification (NCBI taxonomy): domain Eukaryota; kingdom Metazoa; phylum Arthropoda; class Insecta; order Phasmatodea; family Timematidae; genus Timema; species Timema douglasi. Next base: position 39,613 of record CABEEJ010003562.1, on the reverse strand, counting down.
TCAGGTTATCGTTCTTTTAATTTTAAAATATTTATATTCCAAATTTATTTTATTAAAAAAAACTGTACCTGCTTTAGTGTCTGAAGGGTCTAAGGTAGTGGCTCCCAAACTTTTTTGCATGGCGTACCACCCCAACAATTTCCGTAATTTGGATCACCATCATTAAAATGATGAATATTAACTAATTTCTGTACACTTTTAATGATGCTTAGGGGAATAATAACCAGATGGGGAGGCTGCACCGGCTGTCTGAGCTATAATCAATGTTACCACCCCTAAAACCAGTAGCTAAATCTGTTTTACTTTTGATTATACTTGATTAGAATAGATTTATAAGATTTTATGAGTCTCTTTTTTACGACTTTAATTGGCTTGTTTTGTTTCTCAAGGCGTACCTCCGGGAATAATTGTACGTACCATTGATGGTATGCGTATCACAGTTTGGGAGCCGCTGTCTTAAGGCGTCACCCTCGTATTAGACTAGTCTGCTGAAGAAGGGTAGATCGGAGCTAGCTTGAGCCCCGGTGGGTTCTATTGTGGGTAATACATAATTTCCCATTCTTCTTCCACTCAAATGCGAGTAGATTACCTCTGAAATGCTTGCTTCTTCTTTCCTACCCTATTAGAGTAATTATCATATATAATATAATATAATATAATATAATATAATATAATAGAATAGAATATATGTATAATCTGAACAGGTAGTAGGACGTGGTGGTAGTAAATAAATAAAATGGTAAAACAAATTTCACTGGTCGAAATTCCACTCTTTTAAAAATAGAATACAGAAAACCCGCACCACGATGCGACGTCTGGTCTGAGCTGTATTATTTACCTAAATTAGGTATTTATCCTTGGGGTTATTTGTGCTCCATAACTTATATAAAATCAATGGAGGCCTGTTAGTTTATGTTTAAAAACCCACAAAATGGCGGTCGGGTAAAAGTTGCCTTGTTTGGTTTTCTCATTGAAAGTGTTGTGCGTCCACTCGTTTTATTTGGTCTTGTGTGGAAACAGAAGACCAAGGAATGAGACGCGGGTCACTCAAGTACAGTCGTGGCCGAAGAAAATTTTTGTCTCGCCTCCCCAAACGCATTTCATTAACCGTTCGGTCTGTACGCTTGTACAAATTGTGTTATAGTGTTAGGGCTGAAGGAGGCAGAATTAATGGGAAAAAAATAAATTCTTGGTACATATGGGCGGGATTCGAACCAGGCCTGACTCGTCACGGGTAGATTCGGATTAAATGAGTTGGACATTTAAACTCGCGTGCCCACAAGGGTAGATAGGAAACTTTTTTTTTAAACATTAGTATATAATGATGGATTAAATAGATACGTTGCCCGCTTCAGTGGCCGAATTGTCTAAGGCGTCACCCTAGTTTTGGACTGGTCTGCTGATGACGGAGAGATTGAGGCTCGAATCCTGGTCGATTTCACTGAGAGTGTTTTTTACTAAACGGTTTTCCACTCTCCTTCTATACAAATGCGGGTATATTACTTCTAAAATGCTTCCTTCCCCATCCCAAACATATTAGAATAATTATCATTTATGCGTACAACCTAAACAGGTAGTACGATGTGGTGATAAAAGAAAATGTAGGCTATTATAATAATATTGTCAAGTTTAGTTGTGATCACATCTAAATAGCATATTCTTTAAATTTAAAAATGACACCTGGACACAGGAATCGAATACAGGACCTTTGGAATTGTACGTCAATGTTCTAACCACTGATATATCCAGGAATCCCTCATATTTTAAGGCATAGTCTGTGATGGACGTGGCGAAATCTTGCGCTACATATTATGTGTGATCGCTTAAGATCACGAGCTATCAGAAACACAGCCACCCTCGACTCGGGAGCGCTTTATGCTGACAAATATGCGAATCCATATATCATGTTGGTTTAGATAGCAAGGCCGTTAAATTTGTTAGCTATGGTTATAGCCACGTCTAAATATATTCTTTAAATTGAAAAATTACACTTGGACAAGGTAATTGAACCCGGGACCTTCGGCTTAGTACGTTAATGCTCTAACCACTGAGCCATCCAGGAGTCTGACAGTGCCCAGGGTCGTGGTCTTTAGGTGTCACTAGTGATGCGGTCCCAGGTGCTAATAACCCTTATATTGTGCTAAAGGATACGAACGACCAACAATGTATTCTCTATGATAGGTCCATAGTAAGAGCCCGTCAAGTTAAGAAGATCAAACCAAGCATCTATGAGATTGATGTGGGAAACACATTAAAAGATGGCGTGATAATTGGCTTACACTTGGAGGTGGCCGGGGGTCTAGGGCGTCAGACTCGTATTTACCTTGTGTGCCGTTAATGAGGGAAGCCTCTTTCGAGGCTGGCTATTCCTATCCTCCTTACTCTCTAGATTGATTCATTAATAGTCATTACTCTTTGTGTTTAACGCACAAACAAAATTAAAAAACTTAATGGCCTCCATTAAATCTCTGCCTTTGGTATGGAAATCGTAGAGCCACTGTAATTCAGCCGATTTGTAAGCCACATCTGGGAGTTTTTGGTTCGAGTTTTACTACCCGTTTGTGTTATACGTCTATGTACTAATTACACTAATTGTTTTATGGATTAGGAAGGCCATATTTAAAAGAAGTGTACCCACACTCACGTGGAAGGAGAGTGTAAAACCATTTGGGATAAAACCACCCTCAGTATACCTGACCGAGATTCTAACCTCAATCTCCCCGTTATCGGCAGTCTAGTCTATTGTGAGAGTAGCACGTTAGACCATACGGTCACCGAAGCGGGTAGTAAGAAGTTGACTACGAGTGTGGTCCTAGGCGCTAATAACCCCCCNCCCCCTCCCGCCATATGAGTTTCGTGAGCTATATTTTTCAGTTTTAGAAAAACCGACTAGCCTCTACAGTCTGGTGGTGTTAGTGAATTGGAATTTTGGTTTTACAGAGCCCTCGGGGGGGTTTTCTCTAACACACGCAAGCTTCAAGGATACACACAAGCACGCACGTGTGCACACGCGTTTATCTCACGGTCGCAGTCCTCATAACGTGGAATAATCAGCGTAGTTTGGCTAGATCTTTAAACGGGATAGTTGACTGGGTATTCCCCTTGAGAACAGGCTGCTCCGGCGTCTCTATAAATAAAACACGTCCTTCAGTAGCTGATGCACAGCTAGAGGAAGAACACGGAAGTTAGGGTGGTATTCACAGCTAAAAACATTATTACTACACCGACAATTAAATAAATAATGGTAATTAAAAAATGGTCAAGAAAAATGGTAATCAAGCTTATATTTTAAGATAGAAACCACATTTGAATGGTTATCATTTTTTTCAAGACCATTGAACGTTAAAAAAATGATTAGTAATGATTATGATAGTATTTATTGAAAAATATTTATAATATTAATTACATTCAAACTAATTACTTAATTTCATATTCATACGTCAAGTCATGTAATCCGCAGTAGTCAATTTTGTTAGATCAATACCTAAACATTTTATATAAATATATACTTATTTCTTTTTTCAACATGTTTCTCTAACCATGATGGTTATAAGACCGTACATGTATTTTTTTAGCACCGCGTCTTACTACCTGCTCAGGTCATACTCATATGCACTTATTACACTGAGCTGGGGATGAGTAAGGTTGAATTTAGAGGAGCTGTACCCACGTTTGCGTGAAAGAAGAGTGAAAAAATACACATTTAAGAAAAACCCTCCTCAGTACACCCGACCAAGATTGAACCCCAATCTCCCTGTCATCGACAGTTTAGTATATTGCAAGCGTGAATCCTTAGACAATGTGGCCACGGGTATCTTAATTACGATAGTGTGTTAGGGGTGAGAAGGTAGAATTTGCTAGGGAATATACTTGCACTTGCTTAGAGGAAAAGTGAAAAAATATATTCAAAGGAAAAAACCACCCTCATTACATCTAGCTGGGCTTTGAAACCCGAATTCTACATCACCAGCAAAGCAGATTAAATGAGTTTGACATTTAGACTACGCACCCACCGGTGCTAGTAATAATATTACTACTTCCTCTTATCCAGTGATCACAGGCCCTGTAGACCATGCGCTACACAAGACGTGTCAAACTCGTTTGATCATAAGGGCCACATTTTTAAACCGGAAACTCGGAGAGGGCCGCATTTCGAAAAATTCAATATTTTCACCATATAACGTAAAAAAAAATTAGCTCAATTTTAAAATTCTTACTATTTCAAAAAGAAAATTAATTCTTAAATAAAGTTTCAAGAGTTAACTTTTTTTTAAGCAAAATATGAAACATTTTATTGGGCTCAATGATTTTAGTCTTATGTAGAAGTCATTTTCAAAACTGACCACAGATGCGTGTCCGTAAAAAATATTTTCTTGAGTGTTTTTTGTTTGTTTGATATGGAAAACACAAATATTGCTTAAACATTTATGGGCTGCCACATTGCACATATTTGATAACGGATTTCAACCAATTTTGGGGGTCACTCTCTGGTGAATAAAGATTAAAAATCTGGTGCACCAACTACACTTGCTAGACTGTCTGAAATATTGACCAATTTAAAAAGTCACTAGCCCAGTTGATGTATTTCTACAACATTCATAAAAAGAAGGATCGGCTAGCATTTTATATTTGTTTATCAGAAAGGTCCGTGGACCGCACACACCCATGGATAGGGCCGCGAGCTCGACATGCCTGCCCTACACCAACGATTTTACTTCCCTATCCCGTAACGATAGCCAGTTATCTAGTCTTTGGATACACCCAAAAGCTAGTAAATTTTCATCCACGTTGACCGCAAAGATAATGTTATTGTATTTTATAAAATATCTTTCCTACTGTATCTTTGTGTGCAACGCGTCTTATTACACACTCAATTCATCCGCATTTAGTAACAAAACTGAGTAGGAATGGCTAAAGTATACTTTTAGGTGAAACACTTCCACATTTGCTGAAGGAGAGTAGGAAACTATTAATGGAATAATACTTTGCCGGGATTCGAACCTTATCCTCCCTGACACCGTCTAAACAGAATATACAAGCTTAACGTTTAGTTCGTGTTCCTACCAATGTAAGTCACATTTAATTAAATCATGCTAATTTTAGTAAACGTAGTTCAATGCTCTGTGTTATTGCTGAGTTCCAAATTTTATAAATCACCTCTTTTATTGTTTAGGAATAACCTTGACCAATAATTATATTATGAATTACCAGAACAAAATAAGTGTATAAAAATAATATAATGTCTTGGGATATAGCGAAGTGTTTACAATTTTGATAGCATTCCGTCGAAATTAACTATTTCTCAAAGATTTAGGCTACTAATGACATTTTTTTTATTTTGCAAGGAAGTAGGGTGTAAGCCTAAATTGTTATATTTGAGATTAATTTGATCTTTATAAACTATATGTAGGCTATAGACTATGTGATAGGAAACTATGTGCTTACCGAGAAATTAGAGATCGGTTGAATCCACCATTTTTAAAGCCCAAATCCTGAATCCAAAGCACGAATCCTAATATTAAAATGATATGCGATCCTAAAGGCTTACTTAACTCTATTAATTCTTTATTATCTATAGAAAATAGGAATCTTATTTAAGGGTGCTAGTACATGGAGAGCAGTGAGAAGCGTTACAGGCCTTTAAAATCCCGGATTATTTATGAAGTGGTTTGATATTTTTCAATATTCCTTTCAACAAAATTTATACGAATGTTCTGACTAATTAACAAGTTTAAATTTTAAGCTTAAATTGATTTTTTACATGTGTGGTAACTTTCACTAAACCCTGTCGAAAAATTCCATATTATCTAAAATATTTCAGCCTTGACCCTATTAAAACATGATTTTATTTGATATAGGAAGGCCAAACCTAGGTATCTAACCTTTTGCTTTAATATCGTAAGTACAAATTTTCAAGTGGATTGTCGTTGAATTAAAAGACAACTCAAAGTTTAAGCTTTTTAACTCGTCAGAAACCTGATGATGATTTTCGCCTAAATTTTGTTGATAGTGACATTGAAAAATATCAATCAACTTCTCTCTTATAACCTGTGATTTCTTAATGTTTCTGATTTCTTAACATTTCCGAGTTTTGGAAAACGTCTCAGTGCTCTACAAAGTAGCACCCTTAAATATAAACATATTTTGATATATTGCAGTCATTATAACACTAATATATTCTGTTTAGTGGCTGTTAGATTTTTCCTACAGTTAAGTTGGCAAAACACCAATAACAATCAATAGACTATACAAATCTAAATTTAAAAAGATTGAATACTCAAATATCCTTAAGGATTCGAGGTATTCGAAACTCCCATTCCTAGTAAAAATGATTTGACAACGAACATTTTCTTGAAAAACCTTGGTCACAAATTTAAATTAAATTAATTGCAATCCAAAAACATTTGTTTTTCTAGTTATCAAAATTATTTTACAATTGGGTTATTTTTTTAAACAGTGTAATCTATCTTCTTGAAGTTACTTTTTGATTGTAAATCATTGTAAATGTAGACGTTCTAAATCCGGATAATAGGGGGAGAAGGGATCCGTTACAAGGGATAATTTGCTTACCCTCTACATATTTTAGCAAAAATTAGCCGGAACAAATATTTCTATATATTTTTAGACGTCTAATAAATTTACTTAGTAATAATAATGGCATGTCTGGGCTACATTAATCTGTTGCTCGTTTGCGGAAAGATTAGACAGTACCAATTTACCGTTGCCCAGGGGACGCCCGAATGTACTAATAGTACACCCTTTCCGTGGAGGCTCTTTCCATGTCTCTTTGAGTTGAGGGGGTGATGATAGTGAATATGAAGGTGTAGAGCCATGGGCGCCCGCAGTAATGGACAAGGGGGCCGGGGGGCACTTTTGAATAATTTTTAATCTTCTAGTTTTCCTTCAAATTTTTTTCTTCCAACTTTCAAGAACTATCAGATTTACAATCGTGATGTACGAACACCACATCCACTAGACGCATTTCCGAATAAAACCTGTCACCAATCTTTAAACAATTGTTGACATTTCACCATAATCTTCACGTCTGAGAAATAAAATTAAGGATATCGAGTGCTGCTGTATTTTTAGTATCTTTACAGCGCAATTATAATGCCGGTAACCTTTAAAAGATCTTCCAGGTATGCGCATGCGTGCGTGCGTGTGTAGAGGATTATATGTTGCCGCCAACCCCCCTTCAAAAAAATGATGGGGGCACTCATGTGTGGAGCCAAAGAATATCTTAACCTAGCTTAGGCCTTATTACCCAAACCCTAGTGACAATGGGAACTACTCCCCTTTCGATAAAATTTCCCCAGTATCATCCAGGATTTTAAACCGTGACCCCTAGGCCACCAGCCAGGGTCTCTGACCACTATACCACGAGGTCGGTTATCCATGAATTTATTCAAATGGTACAGGTGAGGAACAGGCACTCACATACAGAATTGACTAGTGCTACGTAAGATAATAAAAAAAAGAACGGAGTTAAATATAAAAATAAAATTTTTTCTTTTTCTAGAATTTATCTGCCGTGAAAGTGGTGGTGGTGGTATTACTGGGGGCGATTCTCATACCAGCGTGGGCTGACGAAGAGCCCAAACCTTCAAAGCAGAACTTGGACGCCGCCTCCAAACCCATCTCCTCTAAGTCAGCGACCCAGCAACATTCCTTCGGCGTCACCGCTTTCCTTGGTGCCGGCGGGCCCGCAGTCGGCGCAGGGGCCTACTACCCGGGATATGGAGCGGGAATCGGTTCAGGGTTCGGAGGCTACCCTGGTTACAACAGGGGCTACTACCCCTCGGCTGTCGGAGCTTACCCGGCTATTGGAGGCTACCAGAATATTGGGGGCTACCCGGGTATTGGGGGGTACCAGAACATTGGAGGCTACCCGGGCCTAGGAGGTTACTCTGGCTTGAGTAATGGTGGCTACTATCCAGGGCTAGGAGGTGGTATGGGGCTACCTTTCAACTTTTACTCCTCCGGGAAAAAAGGAGCCGAAGCCAAGAAACCCGTAGAAGAAATACAAAAAGCCTAGTACCATAATAACTATAAATCTTGGCAGGTCAAGGGAACTATGTTATGAGACAGAAGAATACATTTAGATATTTACCATGCAGAAATAATCATCTGTTACGTGAATAGGTAGGAATTTCCATGTAGCAGGAAAACTAATTAACATTCATCGTCAACCAACCCCCTTTCTGGGCTGTGTGTGATTGTAGATACATCAAGTCATTCAACCATACTAAAGGGATTCAATCTAGTCCACACAAGGTTTCTTTCTTAAGGGATGAAGAAGAGCTACAGTTCAAAATATTAAGTCGATAGAATATCTTTAAACACTACTAAACCACTTCTAAACCAGCCAAGACTGAAAAATATCGCGTAAAACAAACAATACGGTTTATTTACGGTTAATGCATTAGTACATTCTCTTTATAATTTACAAATACTAAGTATTATTAGAGAAGATATTGTGAGCGAAGTGACAAGTTCTACTTGGTTGCTGTATCTACCTTCACTCGCTGACCTCACGGGTCCTCATTCGAGTTCAGGGAGGCGTAATTGAAATGAAATATCTGTATCTAGGTGCGTCCTGTTACATCTGTAGTGATCATCGGAGGGTTTAGAGTCTGGTGTCAGGTAAGGTGTGTGGTACTAAATTGTGTTTAGTAATTTTATTAGAGAAAATACTAGAAACCACAATTATCAAAACATATCTAATGTAATTGAAGAAAGTGTACCGTTTTCCTAGTATATTTTTAGTCTTAAAAATTTATGTTTATAAGGTTATTATAATTTATTAAATAGGACACAAAATTTAAATAATTAGTCATCTAATGACGTAGTTTTTGATATCAATGCTATGTACTTTGCTATTATTATTATTATTATTATTATTATTATTATTATTATTATTTATAAATGGGTTAAGTGTAATTTTAAAGAATCTCACTACATTATAACTGGAACCTTATTAATCATACGCATAGCTCTGAAAGATATCTACACGACTAGTGTGAATTATTTTTAAAAACCATGTTTCAAAATAACTCTGGATATTACAAAGTTATGCAACATACAGTTTTACGAGTATTTTCAGCCATGACACTATTGAATCATAACTATTTTTTAAATCACCTAAATAATAATTAATTTATTCACTACTGGCATTAGTAGCTTGTGTATAACCATATATTTGTATAAATGTGACAATGTAAGCCTATTAATTATGCAAGCTATAATGTAAAGATGTAGAATTAAAAAAATATATGTACCACAAAAATAATTTAATTGGTAATACTTTGTAATAATGAAAGTGAAAGTTGTATTCAGGAATGAATTAATTTTAAACTTAATTTGTTTTTGCTAAAATAATATGATTATAGCGACAGTGGTACATACATTTTTTTAAATGAAGGTTTCAAATAGTAGTAGAAAAAACTATAGTGTTCTTCATTATAATACTAACCATGTTTTTATATTTTGTATATTTTTATTGATTACATTTTTATACTTTTTTACTAATAAAACGCATTTTAATATTTTCATTGTTGTTTTCTTATTTATTTAAAAACATATACTTTTCTTAGTTATTTATCAAGAAATTTAATTGAGATTCCCGTACATTTATATATATTTAACATTTTAATTTTTTTTAAGTATTTAACGGACACTTTCTTAATCGACTGATTATATCAGCACATGACTTATAAACTAACTTAAATCTAGAACAGACACAACTTCCAGCTCCCTACCGTTAATTTGTCACTGTGAAGAGGAAACCCACATTTCAACTATGAATTTTTTTTCGGCCATGCCGGGAATCGAACCCGTGACTGACAGCTCAGTATACAGACACGCTACTGATAGGGCTTAAGTGTCGGACACCTAAACGTATATTGAAAAGCTCTTATTATGTTTGACTAGCAGAAGTACCCGGCTTTGCCCGAGGTAACCGTGCAATACCTTGTGTTACCCCGGCTAACACTTTACGCTACTCCAAACAAAAAATCTTCATTTTATTGCTTTCAGCCTGGTTTTTAGTTAATTACCACTTGTATCCAAAATGGTAAAATTCCAGCTTCGTGGTGCACATATTCGTACATATGGGCAATTAATTTTAAAATTGCCAGGCCTCCACCGTGGTTCAAATTCCACGTTAAACTGTAGGTCCTTCATTTCACCTCCCAATCACCCTACCATTACACATTAGGGTAAGTGCGTATAACCCGAACGGGTAGTAAGACGCGGTGCTAATAATAATAATAATAATAATAATGATTTTAAAATAATAATAATAATATTTAGCACCGCGTCTTACTACCCGTTCGGGTTATACGCTTTAAGTACTAATTACTCTAATGGATTAGGAATTGGGAAGGTTGTATTAGAGGAAGTGAACCCGCATTTGCGTGGAGGGAGAGTGGAAAGCCATTTAGGAAAAACCACCCCTAGTTCACCCGACCGAGATTCGAACCTCGATCTCCCCGTCCTCAGCAGTCGAGCTCAACACGACAAGCGCGTTAGCCGACTACGCCACCGAGGCGGGTAATATATATATATATATTTTTTAATTTCAGCACTCTACGTGCGGTAGATATCACGCAATGCTCATAACATACATACAGACAAACTCCTAGTTATTATAATAATATAGAAGATGTTATGTAATCATTACAGTATTTTAATTAAAGACATAATGCTAATTTTCAGTCCAAATTGAGCTATAATATTGTAAATAATTACTTATTCTATATATAGACCTGGTATGAAACCTTAGATCAGTTAGTAGCGTGTTTGTCTACTAAGCTAATGGTCCCGGTTTTGATTCCCGGCATGGCCGAAATACTTTTAAGTGGTGAAATGTGGGGTTCTCCGTTTCACATTGGTAAATTAACGGCCGGGGGCTAGATGTTGTGTCTGGTATAGACTTAAGTTGGTTTAAAAGACTTAGTGTGCTGATATAATCAGTAGGTTCCAAACGTGTACGTTAAATAGCTCATATAAGTTATAATATATGTAGGCCTAACCTATCAAAATTAGATGTCGTATTTCGCATTCCAAAATATCGATAAATAACACAATTAAGTTTAATAGACTAAAAGGTTTAACATTGTTAAACTACCATGAAACAACCAACAACTTAAACACATTTGGTAAATTGTAGGTTCCATTGTCGTCAAATTATTATAATAACTGTAATCGAAAAGCGAATAAGCACGTGTCAATTTCATTTATTAAATTGACCAGAAAACCTGAATCAAATCTTACCATTTTATTACTGGTAATTGAGGTAAAAAACGAAGGTAAAAGAAAAGGTCTGGCATATAATCTCTGTAATTATGGTGGTCACGTCTGTAACTATGTAATTCTACGGTGACGCCTCCTGCTTTACAGACTCGTCTCTGTGGCTGCACTCATTTCTAAACACTAAAATACAATACACTTTAAGTCGTGGGTATAGCCCGCTCCGGTGGTCGCATAGTGTAAGGTCTTACTCTCACATTATACTAGACTGCTGATAACGAATATATTGGGGTTCGAATCTCAGTCGGGTGTACGGAAACCTTTTTGGCAAAATGGTTTAACACTCTACCTTCACGCAAATGCGGGTACTATTCCTCTTAACATAACCTTTCTCATCCATAAAACCCCCTGCGTACTTAATACACAAGCGTATAACCCGAACGGGTAGTAAGACACGGTGCTAAAAAAATATAGTCGTGAGCGAGATATAATATTCCTCTGCTTCAGACATTACTTTCCCCTCACCGCGTATTACTAGCCATTCGGGTTGTACGCATATGTACTAATTGCGCTAATATGTTAGGTATGAGGAAGTGTACCAGAATTTGTGTGGTGGGGACAGAGAGTTGAAAATAATTGAAAGAAAACATTCTCATTACAACCAACCAGGGTTAGAGCCCCAATCTCCCCGTCACCAACAACTCAGTATGACACGAGAGTGACGTGTTAGACCATTTGACTACCAATGCGGGTCATGTAACTCTTGATTTTTTTTTCTACCATCAAGGCTATCAAAGACTTGATATATTTATTTTATTGATTAGTACATTAAATGCTAAGGTTATTAATTATTGATCCAAAGGAGCATTGGGTGTGTAACTTAGAAGAACCTCGTTTCAAATGTTAATAAATATCTGGTGATAAGTTAAAGGGGAAAGGAAAGTAAGGCACATGAAAGTCCATGAAGTTACATCATAATCTTCGTTAATTTTTTTAAACACATATTGGCTTTATTTAGCACCGCGTCTTACTACCCGTTCGGGTTGTAGCTTAAGTTTTAATTACGTTAATGGGTTAGGTATTAGTAAGGTTGAATAGAGAGGAAGTGGCCCAACATTTGCGTGGAGGGAGAGTGGAAAACCACACCAGTTCATCCGACCGAGATTAGAACATCGATCTCTCAATCCTCAACATTCTGGCTCTACATAAAACTAGCGCTTTAGCCAACTACGCCACCGTGGCCGGTTTTAAACACATATTATTTTTTAAGTTAAACTTCTGGTGTGTCGCGTACTCTCTGAAATTCTTCCGTGTAGACCTAGTGGTACGCGTACCACAGTTTGGAGAAATACTTCACTAAATCATTTCATGAAGTCACTTTAATAATGTGTATGATGGATCATTTACAAATAAGAGTACACTTTGAACTATGACGGGCCTTACACATCATTATAATACCTCTATGCTGCTAGGTCCAGTAGTGAGAAAGACATCTATTATGTTAAATATATATTTCTTCGAGAAAGAGGTAAAGATGATACTTAGTCTAAATTGATAAATAATTGTTTTTTAAACCTTTGAAAACATGATAAAAATTAATAGACTTTGAACATAAAATTGAACTCACGCACTTAACAAGGATAAAGACTAAGTAGAAAACTTGAGAGTTTAGTTAAAGATGTTTATTTAAGAATCCCTGTTTTATTATTTTTATCTTCATTCTTGACAGTCGACGGTATACTCTGCAAAAAGTAGATATGATAAAAACACTCTGTTGATACACGAAACTTTATAAAAATATGATATAACTTTAGTTTGTTCTCCCATCGATGATTATAAGAAAGATATCTCTTTGAAATTATTTCCGAAAATGTATTTATCAACAATGTTTTGAATCAAAGCTTTAAGTTACATTGTAAGAAAATATTTAAATATCTCATCAGCACACAACTGGATTAATGCTATGAGTGAAGTGGAGATACGGTGAATTTTAAAACATTTATGATTTATATCAGCTTATGAAATAACCTCAACTGTATATTCCATCTGAAAATATAGGTCGTATTATTAGAAAAGATTTGGTCAAGATGGAAACGATGTAGATGTGACAGTTCAAGTTAAACAAATACATTAATACATTATTTATTTGCTAATCCTTTTTTAAAGACAGATATAAAATTTAAATGCCTTACGCGTAAATTATTAACATTTGTAATAAAAACAAAATCCAGCAGGAAATGTTTGAAAGTAATATTTTAAATAGCTTGACTAATTGTTCTTGGTGGATGAGACCTCGTTTATTTGTCATGTTGCGGGAGGCGGTGTTATTATATTCGTCGAGAGATCGTCTTCTTCATCTTCATCCTCCTCTGAAGGCTCGTCTTCAAATAGTGGAGGAGCATGGTATCTCCGTCCTCCTCCTCTTCAGTTGGTGAAGTGGAAAGAGCTCGATTGCCCGCTTCAGGAATATAATAATCCAGATTAAACAGGACATCTTCCCGTCTCGCCTCATCGCGATATATTATGTCCACCGCTCTTTGAAGACCGTATTGGACACTACCACACTCGGCCGCCTCCTGCACCCACTGGTATATATATCGCGGGTCTTTATAAAACACATCAAATTCCCCATCCGAAAAATTTGACGATGTCTTCCATCTGCCAAAATAATTCTTAGAATTTCAAATAGTAGAATGTTGTACAGTGAAAACTTTACAATTATTTTCTTTATTGTGAAATTTGTTTACACATCAATTATTTTTCATGTTTACAAATTAAAGAGCTACTCATGCGAAGAGCATATTTTGAAATATTAAGACATGTATTTGGATACTGTACTTAGAAAATTCTTCTTGAATATCTCTTTGTAATATTGTGTAAATTGTTTATACAATAACTTTTGTTTTTATACTTCTTATAAAGGGTTAATCCTGTGTAAAGTTCATTTTAGAAATTGTAGATGCAATAGCAGTCTTTTATTTTTTTAAATAGTTGTTACCAATTACGATAATTATTTTAATTCATTCCATTAGTTTTTAAGAATACATTATTTTTTAATCTAGATACATTTATCATAAATTACTTATCTGTCCAGACAGTCTAGTGGTTAGCAAGTTTTCTTTTTCAACTCCTGCCTAATCCAAACTTTTTTATTTAGATTAAATGATTATAATATTTAAAAAAAATTAAAACGACTAACTAGAACATTAAATTTGTCTAGAAAATTTAATTTTCAGCCTTCATACACTTTACATATTTAATATTCCATAGCAGCACCATTCAAGGAGAGCTTCTATGATTTGTTTAGCAATTTACATTTTTCGGTGCTTATCTAATACTAGAACAGAGGTGAAATGAGACCATTAATATTTGAAAATCTTTTTCGGCATCATTTAATTTTGTCACCGTGATTTCAACCAACTTGATGGCCGCGTGATCCAACGTGCTACTCTCGCGGTAGACAAGACTACTGATGACAGGGAGATCGAGGTTCGAATCTCGGTCGGGTGAACTAGAGGGGTTTTCCACTCTCCCTCTACGCAAATGCGGGGGTCTCAAACTTCCCAATTCCTAACCCATTAGCGTAATTAGTACTTAAGCGTATAACCAGCACGGGTAGTAAGACGCTGTGATAAAATGCGTCAAATTCGTACGCGTGTGTATTTTAAATTTTACAATACTTAATAACTGTCCCCCCCCCATGTAACACCTATGTAGAGTTTTCCCCCCTTTAAGATCTCATCTCTACCACTTGTACAGAGTAAGAATATTTCTCAAATACTTTAAGTACACGGTCAAATTACCTCAATCAGGGTGATCTTACTGAATGTTGTACTCTCAGGATCAGGAATCTCAAAGTTGCAGAAGTTAATGTTAGACTTTCCCAATTTTCACTCCGGCGCAAGTGGGCATGTTGTCTAAATGTCAGGCTCATCTATTTCTGGGGAAACACTGTCGGACGAGATATATCGTCTAATTTGTAAATTTGTCGTTCCTTACGTTCTTTACTTTCGTACATTAGACTACTTATAGCTAATAGCTTTTATTATTATTATTATTATTATTATTATTATTATTATTATTAGCACTGCGTCTTACTACCCGTTTGGGCTATACGCACTTACGCTAATGTGTGATGATGGGGTGATTGTGAGATGAAATGGAGGACCCACAGTTTAACGTGGAATCCAAACCACGGTGGAGGCCTGGCATTCCCCACATTCACAAGATGTCTTGTCAGAGGTGAAGGAAGGGTTTGGTAATCAGATAAATCTGTGCCGGGACCTAGGATTGAACCCCGGCCGCCAGCACAGAAGTCTGACACCTTACCCCTAGACCGCCAGGTCACCGACCTCATAGCTTTTAGAATGTACATAAAAAAATTGTTGAAGGAGGACCACTACAAATAGTCTATAAAAATAAATTATTTAAAAATATTTGTGGAGTATGACCACGGTTTAAAACATACATAAGATCGAATATGAATGATAAACTATTAAACGCCTTTAAACAGAAATCTCACTTTGTAAGTAACTATGTTATTTATTATGACCCCCCTATGAAAATGATCAGGATCCGCTCCTACCGTGTTATTATTCTCTAGAATGTCTCAGGAGAAACCCCCACAGCCTGAGTACAGAGGCGGTAGGAGCTAACTCCCCTGTGTGTAACTGCCGATACTCAGCTTTAGAGATTGCCTAGGCGTTAACCTAAGTTTCCCAGCGGGAACCTTGTGGAGGTGTCCCGACCAGCTTTCTCCGGCTGAAACTGGGTACGCACTACCGACCTTTTGGTGTGCCTTGGACAGGGGGCCGGGGAAAAACCGGTGTCAACTTTCCTCGTCTCGGCACACATTAGTTTTGTTCGTTTCGACTTGTTAGAACAGTTCTATCAGTACTTTATTACTCTTTATCGTTCGTTTCGCCGCTGTAGACTCACTCCCTGGCTGTTCGTTTCGCTGAAGTAACTGTACCCGTGGCAGATATAACTACTTTTCCTGCTCCACCTCTCGGATAGGAGTGAGTAGAGTGGGTTAGGAATTGAAAAAGAATAAGAAGTAAAAAAACTCTACGCGCGCCATTTTTAAATTTAACAAGACTTGAATCAATTTAATATATATTTTTTAAATTCTTGTATGTACTAAATAAAAACATGCTTGCACACATAGTAGGAGACGCAAAAAAAAAAGAGTAATAAATGAACAACACAATTCGGTGACTTTTATTACAGAAGGTACCTATAAGGCTATTCTTTATTTACTTTATACCTTTACTTCCATTAGTTAGGTACTTATTTTAATTAATACACTCACTTCAAAATGGTTATCGTATAATACTTACGAAATTCATTATAACTATACTTTTTGTATTAGGCCTACTTAGATACTGACTCTTTCAAAAATTATCTTGTGAAAATCTGTTTTACTACTAACATAACCTCCTTCAAATCAGTCCACAAAAAAATTAAAACAAAGTTCGCTTTCATCTTTAAGAATTGAACTGAACTGAAAGGAGTGAAAACGTGTTCGTTTCGCCTCGGAGAGAACAGGCTGTTCCTTCAGTACCCTGCATACTCTTACATGGGAGTGGAACTGTTACAAAAAATCGAAGCGAACAAAACTATTAGCTCACAAGGGTTTAGCCACCTACGAGGGGGTAGGGGAGGGGGGGCAGTCCAAGCGATCGTTGCCCGGGGCTAGCCATGAGAAGGAACCCCTTTTATATTTGATTGACTTTCAAGGCCTGATGAAAACAAGAGTACCAACACCCTCCTCTTGAGAGGGCTACGTGAACATTGTGGTCACCACAAGGGTTAGGCACATCCCATCCCATCCTAATGATCTTCTAAAACCAGCCATGGGATGATCCCACTAATTAGGACGGTGGGGTAGGGGTGTAGCTAGGGGTGGGGCAGGTAGACCGTGTGCCTCAAGCACCAGGTAGCGTGGGCGTCAAGAGAAGGCGTGTTTAAAGGGTGATTTACACGGTGCTGCTTTGGGCGATATTCGCTACCTTATTTTGACACAACCTTAACGCTTTCCCTGAACGAATATCTGGCTGCAAAATTCGCTAGCTGATAAACGTTTACACAATGTTTCTAAAAAGTGGGAAGTCCCCAGCGTTTAGCCGGTCTCGAGTGTCATGGGGTCAAAACAACTCGCACGTGCGTCTCAAACAAGGTTTGTATCAAGCTGCCCGTCTCGCGCATGCACATTAAAGCAGACCCATTCGCTGGTCGCTCTTTAAAGCGCTGACACGCCTCTTCTTTTGCAGCTGCTGGTAAAAGTAGCTAGCTATTCGCTTTGCGGGAGCGTTAAAGTTGGACATATTAAACTTGCGGCGCTTGCTTAGGTGCCAAAGGGAAAAAACAAGTTGGAGTGGGAAATTTTTATTTGCACGCTCGTATGATAGGCTCTCTGTATAGGTGATCTAGCAAATGTTATCAGAGTGTAAAAACAAATAAATACATAATCACGTGGTTTGATTTATTGAACGAGTGAAGTGAGTTCTCCATTTTAAATCCACCTATTTACATTTGTTTGTTTGTCTAAGGTGGTATATCTCACGATATCTTTTGAACACACATATTACATATGTTTAACTTTTAGGGCAATTCCTGATACCTTATACAGCTGAAAATTGGTATATAGGTGCAAACAACTTAATAAAAATAAAAATAATTTTTTTAAATTTTATTTCGTGGAATGGGGGTTGGTGGTGAGGAAGATAACTGGGGGACGCGTAAACGAAGTTTGAGCCGATAATAAAATAAAATCCGTCCTGCAGCGAACATCTTGAGCCTGATTTACAAAAATAAGCATGAAGAGAGGTACCCAAAGGTTGCACACTTCCTGTGCATGTTGCCTAAGATGGGAGTATAGAGTACTCCCCAGACCACCCGGTATAGAGAGGTGCCGGAATCCTAATTTGCCCTGGGTGAAAGGAATCCTAGCTGCGTTTTAAAATGGTTGGCAAAGTATTTCTTTGCAATCTTTCTTGCTTCGCATTATACAGTCAATCACTTTTAACTGAATGTCCAATGCAGAGAAAGAAATATTGCAATGCAGTAGGTTGCTAGCTATTTTAAAATCTACTCTTTATTATTAGTTATTATAACTCTTCTTACAGAAACAAAATATCCTTCAAAACTATTATTAGGGTAGACCTAGGGCCTTGGCTATTAACATCTCGCTGGGGCACTAATTAGTTTATTATGTTATTTGTATCTCACTGGGGCACTAATTAGTTTATTATGTTATTTGTATCTCGCTGGGGTACTAATTAGTTTATTATGTTATTTGTATCTCACTGGGGTACTAATTAGTTTATTATGTTATTTGTATCTCGCTGGGGCACTAATTAGTTTATTATGTTATTTGTATCTCGCTGGGGCACTAATTAGTTTATTATGTTATTTTTATCTCGCTGGGGTACTAATTAGTTTATTATGTTATTTGTATCTCGCTGGGGCACAAATTAGTATTTAAAAGGTTATTTACACCTCGCTTGAATAATATTAAGGTATTAAACTAGGATATTGAAACCTCACTAAGGTAAACCTACGCATTAGGGTATTCAGCTATAATAATAATAATAATATTTAGCACCGCGTCTTACTACCCGTTCGGGTTATATGCTTTAAGTACTAATTACTCTAATGGATTAGGAATTGGGAAGGTTGAATTATGGAAGTGAACCTGCATTTGCGTGGAGGGAGAGTGGAAAACCATTTAGGAAAAACCATCCCAAGTTCACCAGACCGAGATTCGAACCTCGATCTCCCCGTCCTCAGCGGTCGAGCTCAACACGATTAGCACGTTAGTCAACTACGCCACAGAGGCGGGTGTATTAAACTATAGTTAAACGATATTAATAAGTGTGTGCTGGCCATTAGTTACTATTCTGATTTATTTATTGATTTATTTATAAACACAGCAAAGTTTTTTTTACAATTAAACTAACAGGGATAAATCATATTTCGAGACAATCTATTTTCGGCCCTGTCGAGAATCAAACTAGAGACTCTAGCTAGAAAATGACATACGAAATTGAAACTTGTGAATCTAACGGCTGATATTATTATCAGATATACCTTCTTTGGTCTAAGGTCCAGAGTTCAATTATCTATACATTCGCTAATTTTATAATGTAACAAGCATGTATTTAGAGGTTTTTTTGAAATTAAAATATTGGATAATATTCTATTTGTTTTCTTGTTGCAAGTAATTGTTTGATCAGGTAAAGCTACTAAATACCCATGCCATCTTTGTAAAATAGTTTACCTAGCTGTTTTAATTCCAATCAATTAATTCAAACTCCTGCAAATAATTTTTATTTATTTGCATTAATAAATATACTTTTCTGTTGTGATTTTATAGACCGATACATGTTGTCCTTATATTGATTCGACGTATGTAGAGTGAATATTTAACAAATGTTTGAAGATAAATTAAATTGTAATGATAAAATGACCCATTCAATTGGAAAATGTATTGGACAACACACAATTCATTTTA
The DNA here is from genome assembly GCA_901482245.1 of Timema douglasi. Taxonomy (NCBI): domain Eukaryota; kingdom Metazoa; phylum Arthropoda; class Insecta; order Phasmatodea; family Timematidae; genus Timema; species Timema douglasi. The sequence continues at coordinate 19,848 of CABEEJ010003562.1, read as the reverse complement.
AATCAATTTTAGTTTTTCCAAGTTGAATTTTATTTGTCAATACATAACTATATCAGTACATTTTCTTTTGTAAATATTCAAGTGATTATATAAATAATAGCCACACAAATATTTTCAAGAGATATACACTTAAATTATAAATCCAAATACATTTTGTTTTGCTCAGTTTTAAACCATTGCTTAAAACCGTGTTTAGTAAAAAACATGTAAAAATGAAAAGGTTAAAAAAAATCACACTGTTGATTTTTGGATTATGTTTCTATAGTTTTTGAGTTAAGCGCTGCTCAAACGTATCTCTAAGTCAGATTATATTGTTGATAGAGTGTCGATGTGAAGTGGTTAACGCCCCCATCCACCGCCTCCCCACCCGCCACCTCCCCATCCCCCGCCTCCCCATCCACCACCTCCC
>CABEEJ010003562.1:0-19176 GCA_901482245.1 Timema douglasi | reverse complement strand
CTCCCGCCACCGCCCCATCCCCTGCCTCCCCATCCACCACCTCCCCACCCACCCCCACCCCATCCACCACCCCCATGACCTCCCCATCCGCCCCCATGACCACCCCATCCGCCTCCATGACCGCCCCATCCGCCCCCACCCCAGCCGTGATGGTGATGGTGTGGGGAAGCGGACTCTGCCGTCTCCAACGTCTCTACACCTGCGGCCTCCAAAGGCTCAGCGACCACCTCCCCGACCGTCTCTAGCACCTTGGCGCCCTCTGGCAGCTGCGCGGGGAACGAGCAAGCCAGAGTCGCGAGGGCCAGCACCAAAACCTGCCAACAAAACAAGAAAATTGAAATGTGGATCTAGTTGAAAATTTAGCGAAATAGGATGTGCCTAAAAATGGCAATTCGTTAAAAAAAATATGACTGATACGTGAGTGAATATGCAGGCCTAAGATACTCTCTCATTCGATTTTTATGGCGTCGGTTTAAACACATGCGCGTCACTGAGATCGTAAGTCGAGTTGGATCTGTCAAAGCTTGGAGGCTGTTTTACATTCTGTGGAAACAGTTGCCTTTAATTAACCAACTTTGCTGGTTGAATGGTCTAAGGCGTCATTCTCGCAATAGACTGGACTGCCTCATGCTTTCATGACATTGAGGTCACCGCGTCTTACGACTTGTTCAAGTTATACGCATATATATATATATATATATAACTATTAAAATGGGATAGGAATGAGGTAGGAAGCATTTAAAAGATAATCTACCCGCATTTTTGTCGAAGAAAAGTGAGAAACCATTTAGGAAAAACCCTTAGTAGATCCCACCGGAGTTCTAACCCTGCTCTCTCCATAATCGGCAGACCAATCTAACACGAGAGTGACGTCTTAGACCATTCGGACACTGAAGCGGTAGTCCAAGAGCTTCAAACTTTGTCGGAAGACCAAACTAAACTTGAAAATGTGTACGAATCACAGTCGGGTGTGAAATAAAAAGGGATTTCTCCATCTGCCTTCAAGAAAATGCGGGTAAATCTACTCTACATTCAACTTTTTTTATTACTAACACATTAGCGTAATTAGTATATTTGTGTATAAATAGAACGGTTAGTAAGACGCGGTGCTAAAAGAAAAGGGTCGGCGTTTGTACTTGAGGACTTCACCAAGTTCGGCAGCCTACAGCTAACTTTCTATTAGAATAATATGATGCGATGAGACTGTGAAGGAGTCAAGTTTGGACTTACTTCTGTCATTCTCCCCACCCCATTCTAATTTCAAACTCATTGATACAACTCAATTGTATACACTTTATCATGTATTCTATTATAGCAAGGAACAGTCTATCTTAGGGATCTTGGGGTAAAGTGTTTGCCTCAGGACATGATGTTATTTTCACACACCTTCCAGCGTTATTTTACATACCACAATAGACATGGAGCCGACGAGTCTACGTCCACTCCGAAGGAAGTTGTGCTACAAATTTTTCTTGAGCTATAAACATTCGTAGCACAATTTCCTTTAGAGGGGAAGTAGAGCCGTCGGCTCCATGTCTATTGTGACATGTAAAAGAACCCTGGAAGGTGTGTGAAAATACCTTTCCCGGAAAAAATGGTGGGCCCTTTCACTCTCACTCGTAGAAAGTCTCGGTTACTGATATAATCTGTCAGTTCAGAAAGTGCACGTTAAATACCTTAAATAAACGAAAAAAATAGAAACAAATATACCCAGAAATCGGCTATCAGCAAACTCCCCTTAAGATGAGTTTTTCCTAAAAATAACGGCAAATAATGTTAATTATCACGTTAAACACACCCCAGATACCCAATTAGGAACAACATTGTTATGGGAATTTTTAAACAATTTCAACTTTAAAAAAATCACCTATCAGTTTACTACTCTTACCCTTTCTCCTAAAAAATAGCACACAGTGTTATTTATCATTCTAAAACACCCCAAATGATATAGAATCGCTACCCTATTGGTTGAGCAAGGAAATATTTAAAAAAAACACTGTATTTGTCCTTTTTATCCTGAACCTTTCTTCGCGCAAGTGTAGATACACTTCCTCTATATTTCTACCTCACTAGCTATAAATTTGTGAATAGCCCAGATAAGTTGTGAGACGCGTAGTACGTAAATAAACTTTTAATTTTTGGTTAGCTAAATTTTAACCATGCAATCAACTCAAAAAACCATCGTGCATTGTTCGTTCTCTCAACCACGAAACCAGGTAGCAAAGACAAAAGGAACTAGGCCTGTCATCAAGGTTCAGTCTTGAGTTAGTTTAGTTTGAATGTCGTGTGTTCAAAAATATGTATTAAACCACACAAAGAAAAACAATAAACTTAAATGTAGTGTACTTCAAATATTGTAACAATATTTTTTTCCTGCACATTATTTTAAGGTTGAGCCAACAAATATTATAGTTCACGGGCAAGTTTAAATAAAAGAAGAAATAAAACGTGTTTGAAGACCTTTGCTAACAAATATATTTACTGCCAACCGGTTATTTTTTTTGGTGATACTTCTGGTTTAACCTTGACACTGTATAGTGAGTATTTATAGGACAAAATGAATAGCCATCTCGGCGTGTCTTTCAACAAATTTCTGCTGACCACTCAGTCCAAGAACACCTTTGTTCACTCGGTAGCTCGTCCACGTTGCCTACTTGAAGATTTCGAAGATATTTTGCGAAGAGGGTTGATTCTTACCTTGACGCAACTAAGCAATCTAAGCACTATTATCATACAAGAGACGCCAATATACGAAATAAAAATAGGAGAGAAATGAGCAGTTCACCATGCGAGGCTCCTTGTTTGTATACTGATTACGTTCCCCCTCTTCCTCTGACGAGTTCACACATTCAATATACTATTGGCGCCTTGAAAACATTGACTTGATTTTTAAAACTACCGTTTTCTTGTTTCCTATTCTAGTTAGACATATCCTACCACGGACTTTAATCTACATCCTGACAGGAAGACTCCTACAGATCATTGTTGTGACCAAGACAGATAACCTCAGTTGTAGAGGCTTTATCAAAAATACGTTTACAAATACCCTACTTCAAGATAAAAATAACCATTTTGTGACACTGTAGGACTAATTTTAGAACTTTTGGATTTAGTTAATGTTATTTCTTTAAAACTCGCTGAATAAAACGTGAATTCTTTACCATGGGAAATACTATCCTGACCTGCCATGACGTCACATGTAGGCAACTTCGTTAAAGTGAGAGTGTAGAAAACGCGAGAAAAGGGCCGTGTTTTCGCAGTTTTCAGAGCAAAAATGTTTTGGACAAAATAAATAAGCTATTTACCCATTAGAAATATAGAGTATAATTTTCTTCACAAGGTGAAAACAGTTCTTTTTTTTTTTGGTCCAAAAGTGTTGTTTCGTCATATAAACTAAACTTACTGACCCCAACTCACACTTTCACTTCCGCCACTCCTTGGCTATGGCTCCTTCGTTCGATTGTAAACATGTAAGAACAATTTGTTGTTTCCGTCATACGGGTTTACACTTTCATGGAAATAAATTAAATGTCAGGGAACTAGTCGTTGAGAATTTCTAGATTTAAGTTAATTTGTACGTCGTGTGCTGATATAATCAGTTGATTGAGAAAGTACGTGTTAAATACACTTTATAAAATTACCACAAATACATACATTTAATTATATAAATTACTTTCTTAAACCTATTTTTATGATAATAAAGTTACCCGCTTCGGTGGCCGCATTGTCTAACGCGCTACTCTCGTGTTTAACTTGACTGCCGAATACGGGGAGATCGGGGTTCAATTTTGGTCAGCTGCACTGAATTTTTTTACATAGGTTTTCCACTCTCCTTTAAGGCAAATGCGGGGGCATTTAATCTAAATTAAGCCTTGCTAATTCCTAACACATTAGTGTAATTAGTACATAGGCGTATAACCCAAAGGGGTTGTAAGACGCGATGCTAAAAATTAAAATAATTAATTAGTTCAAAATAGTTTCATCCAAAATCGATAGGCAAGCTTACTAAACATCAGGATCATCAAGTCTGGTTTACCGGTCATGGGGAGGTTGGGGCTTGAATCCTTTATGAATTTGATCATTTATAAATGGTTTTATATTCTTCCTCCACCCAATTCCTCTAAATTCTACCTCACTTAATGCTAACTAACTAGAATGATTAAATGCGGATATCTCGGATGTGCAGTAATATGTTTTGCCCATTAAAACAAAGTTGTTGGCTCAGCGCCAGCGTGTTCGACTGACATAATCAGTTCTGAGTGAGCAATTGGGGATCCAGTTTGAATCCGACTGGATGCACTTGACATTATGATTCCATAAAATGTATTCCCCTCTACTGGCAAAACAAACTACATGAGCTTAACATTTAGACCACGTGTCCACACACCGGCGCCGATATTAGAGATTAAATACATCCAAATGTACACATTAATAAGTAATTGATCCCGCTTCTGTGACCGAATGGTGTAAGGCGTCAGACTCGTTTTAGGCTGACCTGCTGAATACGAGGAGGTTGGGGCTCAAATCTCGGTCGATTCTACTGATGCTGTTTTTTCCCCCTAGATAGTTTCCCAACCTCCTCCCACGCAAATACGGGTATATTACCTTCAAAAGTTTCCTTCCTCATCCTTACCCCATTATATTAACTATCATATATGCGTATAACTCGAACTTGCAGGGAAACGTTGTGAATAAATAATAAAAAATAAATAAATACATTTTAAGAGTTTTACATATGCTTTATCACTGTGATTTTCCCATCCTCTTTTCATTCCATTTAAGGTGCATTTGCCCGCCTCGGTGGCGAAGTTGGCTAACGCGCTAGTCGTGTTGAGCTCGACTGCTGAGGACGGGTAAATCGAGTTTCGAATCTCGGTCGGGTGAACTGGGGGTGGTTTTTCCTAAATGGTTTTCCACTCTCCCTCCACGCAAATGCGGGTTCACTTCCTTTAATTCAACCTTCCAAATTCCTAATCCATTAGCGTAATTAGTACTTAAAGCGTATAACCCGAGCAGATAGTAAGACGCGGTGCTCAATAATAATAATAATAATAATAATAAGGTGCATTTACTCTAAGATGCACTTGCAATACTCACCTCATAAATTTATTATTTATTTATTTAGCACTGCATCTTACTACCCATTCGGGTTATACGCTTATGTACTATTTACTTTAATGGGTTAGGAAATGGGAAGGTTGGATTTAGAGGAAGTGAACACCCATTTTTGTGGAGGAAGAGTGGAAAGCCATTTAGAGAAAGCCACCTCCAGTTCACCCGAGTGAGATTCGAACCTCGATCTTCCCGTCCACGGCAGTCTAGCTCACCATTAAACCAGCGCGTTAGATAACTACGCCAGCGAGGAAGGTCGCCTAATAAATTAAGCAATTAAAAAGTGGTGTTGGGCTTTGTTTAAAAAACACTTTAAAATGACTTGTAAACATAATTAATTTGCTCATTTGGTTAGAGGTGTATTGGTTAATTTGAAACCAAAATATTTTCATACATAACAGTATGGATTCTTGTAGCTACTTATTTTAGTTGTAGTGAACACTAATTATTATAATTCAAGCTATCAAAAATGGCTGATTTACAATGAAAGCTAAACATTAGGCCCAGACATATTTTATGATTGAGATTGTGCAAAAGACTTGCTTACCCCTCTGGGAGTATTAAGCCCAATTCCGTAAATGGCATAATTTAGTATATTTTGAATTATCTAAAGCTAAGGAATTCTAAAAATGATAAATCCAATAATCGATATGTAATCTACAAAATTAGATAAAATTACAATATGTCAATTATGATTTTAATTTTAATGTCGCATGGCTTATTAAACGCTCAAAACAGTAACAGTTATGAAATACATGGTTGTAATATGTGTCTTGAGGTCAAGTATCTTTTGTTTCGTTGACAAATAAAATCTGGTGTTGTATTGCTATGAATTATGAAATCAGTCAGAACCCTTAACTTTGTCGGTAACTTCTATGTCTACTGAAATAAACGTTCCCAGTAGGATTTCCAGTATGGTGTGAATATTATATTGATTATTATTGATTATATTGAGGGTACCTCAATAACAATGATGAATTAATGGCAAGACGACTGGATGCTGTGTATGTGCTAGAGTTAAGTAGGTTTTCAAGTCACGTGCTTATACAATCTGTTTGTTTAAGGTGGGGAATGTTTGGAACGCGAGAAAGGTAAGGGTTTTTGCAGTTTTTAAATCTCAAAACTTATTTGGTCAAAATAAATCAAATTTTGCATCAGTTTAAACATAAAGCTTAATTTTCTTCACAATGTGACCTCAACAGTTTTTGAATATCTGTCGAGGATGTCCTGGAATTTAATGACAACATTTTCTCTTCACCTAAACAGTTTCTCATCTAATGCCACTATGCTCATGACAGCTATTCAAAAATTGTTGATATAAGCATGTGAATAAAATTAAACTCAATGTTTTTACTGTTACAATACTTTATTTAGTTTGGCCAAAAAAAAGTTTTGCTATAAAAAACTGTAAGCATGCTAGTCTTTTCTCGAGTTCCCTACAGCCCCCCCTTTAAAAGCTGGATGTAAGATACACCTTTAAAAAATATATAATCTATATTAAATAGGCCTACTGGGAAATTGTATTGAAAAATTTAGTTAATCAATTAAAAAACCCACAATATACTTATTTTACTTGTAAAACTATAGCTAAAGACGTTATTTTATACACTTAATCTTAATACACGTTCGGGCTGTCAGCATATTTTCACTAATGGCTTAGGAATGAGAAAGGTGGAATTTGTAGGTAATGTACCCACGTTTACGTGGAGGGAGATTGGAAAACCATTTTAGGATTTTAAAAAATACTCTTAGTTCATCAGACCTGGATTTGAACCCTACCCTCCACGTAATCGACAATCCGCATTATATTTCGAGAGTGGTGCCTTCAACCTTAAGACCTCCGGATCGAGTCCAATACATACTATTTATTGGAAAATCAATTTATTGATATTGAGTTATTTTCAGATAAGGAACAATTTTATTAGTTGCGTTTTAACTATTTAGAAGTGAACGATTATATAGTTCAATTTTCACAGGAAGGGCCTTATTTGACATCTAATACGCAACTAAATCTACTTTCTCGTATTCGTACGTCAGGTCACGCGATTTGAAAGTGTCACTTTTGTTAGATAGTATAAATACCTAAAAATAACTCAAATAGTATAGTGAAATATGGTCAATTTTGGCCACAAAAAAAGTTTGTATTTTATAAAGGGTTCTGCAGATGAAAATTTGACTCTACAGATAGTACTTACCAATATCTGGGTCAGCCCCATGCTTTTGAGACTGAAGTAATCAAACCGTCCAAGAGTTTCAAACTTTATCGGAAGACAAAACTAGACTCTAAGATGTGTTCGATACTAAACTTCTTCTTAGATTGTCATGTTTTGAAATTGACAACACCCATATATATGTCTCTTGACAAAGGTATCTATTTACGACACGAGAGAAAGATGTCTCATTTGGGTATTTCCGCCCTTACATACACCCTCTTATTTCCCCATACACACACATCCCCTCCCCTCCGTCTCAATCCTCTTGAAAAGTACTTGTTATAACATTCTTTCACAACTCTTCAAACTCATCAAGCCACCACTCTTTAGTTTACCCAGCAAAAGTGGTTGCCGCAACTCCGTCATATTTATAAATATAGAATATTTGGAGAGGCTCACCGAAGGCCATTCATATCCTCGAAAGTTAAAGTTTATTACCAAAATAGTAGCCCGATGCTGTAGCCAAAATTGTTAGGACGCTAAGATTTTAAGAGTTTTCCAACTTACCACCTAGTTCAGCGATTTTCAATCTTTTTCAACTTACTGAACAACTGAACAAAGTGCTAAAAAGTTGTCAAGACACACCGTCAGATTTTTAATGAGAGTTTTTGTCATTAAAATACGAGTATTAAGATTTTGTTTTAAACTTCAATAGCTAAAATTCTAATAATTGTAATATATTTAAAATGGATGTTGATCATCAATTTATTAAGATTTATATTTATTCTTAATTTATTTTTTCTAATGCCGGTGGGATTCTTTACTTGGGCCGAAAGTATATGAGGTATTATTAATTCAGAGTTCATTATGTGTACGACCTCAAGAGCTATAGCCCCATTTTCTTAAGAATGACGATCTAGAAGGTCTTTTTCCATAGCTTTGTAGTAATAATTTAATATATAATAAACTCAGCTAATACCAAAACATCACGAACAGACAACGCTATTTAGAGCTATTTATTTAAGGTGCGGCCATAGGAAACGCCAGTTAAGGGCAGAGTTTTTGAAGTTTGTACAAAAAACCATTTTGGCCAAAATAAAAAAAATATTTCATCAGTAGAAACAAAGAATTTAATTTTCTTCACATAGTGGTATCAACAGTTGTTGAATATCTGTCAAGGCTGTCCTGAAATTTAATGACAACTTTTTATCTTCATTTAAAAAAGTTTCTCATCTAATGACACAATGGTCATGACAGATATTCAAGAACTGTTGTTATCACCATGTGAAGAAAATTTAACTTTTTTTTCAACTAAAGCAATATTTTATGTATTTTGGCCAAAAAAAGTTTTGCTATAAAACCTGCGAAAAAATATTGCCTTTACGCGGTGTCAAAAAACAAAAAAACACAACTATTGGTTTCAACTTGAGTATTTATAGATAGTACATACAGGTAGTAGATCTCACGTATTTATTTTCACCCCGCATTGTTGGGCCCACGGAAAAAGGCGCTAGTTTCGACATGTCTTGTTTGTAGGTAACGAGGATGTCAGAGTGTAATAGTTTTTTTTATAGGTTTTCTCTCTCTACTTATATGTAATGCGGGTACTGTACATTTCTCTTAAACTCTACGTTCTTCTTTACTTACCATTAGTGTGGAATGCAGATAGCCTAGATGGGTAGTATGCCTAACTATGATCCAGGAGGTCTGGTTTTGATCTCTATAGACTGTACTAAAATTGGTTTTTACACTTTAAGGTTTTCTCCCCTCTCTTCATGCGACTAGCAGTGTTACTAAATTTACTTACTATATTTAATCATTTACTCTTTAATTATTAGTTTTATTGTATTACTAGCTAAATACCCGTGCTTCGCTACGGAATCCTCTTTAAGATCATTACATAAAATTTATTTTTTGTACCAAGAAATAGTAATGGTATAGATATTTAAAAGGGAAAAGAAAATAAGGAGCAACATATATTTTAAATAACATTGTAAATTTGGCTAAAGACTTTTTTAAAAACTTCCTTATAAACTACATTTTTCGTTCGCCCCTCTGCAGAATCACGAGGCTGTCAGAAGAGCTTACATTTGAACAGGCTACGTACAACCGGCTATGGCAGAAACATCCATTCCTTAAATACACACCAGAAACTTTCAAAGACTGCCCCTGAGCTTTGTTTGTCGTGATTGCGAAGCATACTTTGACGTGAAATTGCAGTCGTTTGAATTGAAAGTGGTAGTCGGAGGGAATCAAAGGATTTCGGGGTATAAAAGTGTTTATCCCGCACCACATCCTGTAAAGAGGGTTGCTTCAATCACATTACTATGTTAAGACTTTACCTGCAACCTGGTGCCATTACAAAGCCTAGGAGGTATCAGATTTCGTAGCAGCATTATTGGTGCTCCAACTTTCAGACAGAGATTGTGAGGTGGAGTCCCTGGGGGATTTAAAGTGTGGAGGAACTCCACAGGGTAGCGGACCACGTCCTAGATCTCCACCACGGAGTCCACAGACTGATATCTCACCATCTCAGTAGGAAGTTTGTCCAATAATGAAACATTAATGCTTGCTGCAGTGCCATTCTTAGACGTGAGAATAGCTCTCTCCTGAAGCCAATTACGGTCTTTAATGTGTAAATCGCTCATATCAGGGTAGATCTTGTCACTTAAAGTCTTTAAATCTTTATCAACTTCACAGAGATTTTCCGGAATGTGGACGTTGTCATATTCTACCTCTAACCTTCCATCGCAAATTTCTAGAAGTAAGTTTGAAAACTCTTTTGCCCTCAAATCGCCTTTGAGATGGATCTTCATATTGACTCGCAAGGTTAAGACTTGAACTTTAGGCCACAGGTGGGATGACTTGAGGCAGGATTTTACCACATCAGTACGTGTGCCTTGAGGCATGACAGGGAGTGTCTGCCGGAAGTCTACGGCCTGTAGTACAGTCATCCCCCCCATCAGATGTTTACTACTCACAATATCCTGGAGAGTCCTGTCCAACATTATATTCCTCCTTTGTGATCCACTGTACACTCATCCCAAACGATCAACTTGCATTCTTTAAGTACCTGGGTAGTATCGTTCCGTTTTGAGATATCACACAGAGGAGTTTCAGAGTAATTCAAGTGAGAGGCAATTTGAAGGCAGAATGTTCTGTCTTTCCATCGTCTAACAAAGTCTCGGCTATACCTGGTGAAGCTACAGATATCGCTATTTTCTTGTTTTTCCTTACACTGGCCAGCAACAGATTAATCAAAAACGTTTTACCTGTTTCACCTGGAGCGTCCAGAAAGAAAAGCCGTCCAGGATATGAACCAACGCTATCAATGTTCTCTTAATATATTTGACTTTGTTCAGTGTTGAGTTTAATAATGTTTTGACCATCTGATTCAGAAAGTTGGACTACGTCGTAAGAAATTTCTCTCAGGTATTCGCGATTGACACTAACTTCATTTAGATAATTAGACGGTGAGGGAAGGCCAAGCTGCTGAAGGGGTTGGTTGGATATTGAAAATACTACGTTTTCTAAAATCATTAACTATTTGTTGTAAAGAATGTCTATATAGTGTTCAATGCCAACCTCTTGAAACTCATTCTCCCCCTGCCTTTTAAAATCCTTAGAAAGATTGTTTCTGTGGTTTTCCCAAAGTTTTAAAGAATCTTCCAATTGACAAAACACCAACATGACAAAAAATAATTCCTGGAGCTTGTACGGTGAGTGAGAAATGGCGACTTCCTCCAGAGTGCGGTTACAGTAAGTGTCATCCTCCAACAATCTCAACGCTTGGTAGGCAGACTGATAAGTAAGATGAACCACACCTGACACTTTCTAAAGGCCATTAAAGCAAGTGGGTCCTCGAACTTCGTGAAGTAGGAGTCGCAAGTAATATCATTCAGCATTGTTTGGGTGTACCGTGTACTCTCGACCAAGCACTTAATCCTGTTTGACTCCTGATTGTACAAGGAAAGCCTTTCCCCTGCTTTCTCCGGCTAAAATTATTGTTCTTCCAAACATAGTACTTCACTGTAGTTAAGCCCTCTTGCAAAAGCATCTATTAGCAAAGCTCGAAAAATGCTAAGAGAGTGGTTTTTGGAAGGTTCTGTACTTTACCTGTGGCATAATCAGTTGTAAAATAAACTCGTTGACCGTTATCGAGATGGATAGAGAGATGTATGAAGTGTGGATAACTTTCATGAATGGGGAAGCATAAGATTCTCCAAGCAGCTTCAGAACTACTAATATATCGTCCTGCCTTATACTTGGTAACTTCATCCCATTCGTTATCTAAGCCAAACTCTCTTTGATCACTGCCCTTGTTCACATATTTGCATATATACTTTATGGACTTTACAGAATTACATAATTCCACGTTAACGTGGGCCATGAAGGTTCGGGACAGGACAGGGTTGTACAGCACCACCCACTTATTGTCAAGGTCTACTCCGTTTACATTGATTGTAAAACTGTCATCAGAACGAGATCGTCTGTGGTACTGGGGATATCCGTCATCAGTATTCTTAGTATCCTTGTTTAGTGGACGTGGCTATTTATTACTACATGAGCCGCCAATCATACATGGTGAATTTCTGTTCGGATTTCCACATGACCCATGAATCATCGTAGACTTTACGATTTCATGAAGGACTGGGTCAAGTTCTGCGTCAGTAATCTCTGCACTCATGACACGGTCGATTTGGGCAGACATGATTCTGTCTTGAAGCCATAGTAAACTGTGGGCGTGAGGCAAACCACGCTTCAGCCACTCCACAGTGTACTTTGACCGGAAATAGAGACTTTAGTCAAGAGATGGATATTTTTTTTTACTTCAAATGAAAAAGCCTAGCAATAATGTTATTTGTCTTGGGGCTTTTGTCCGATATTTAATGCCTCTTGTATATCGGTCCACTTAAGGTTGCATGTGAATGCGATAAACAAATAAGGACGACCATGTTGACGTACATATGTCATAGTGTCCTGAGTCCACTCGCACATGTAACGGGGTCGACCAGTAAAACTTGAAGGTAACAAAACCAACTTGCCAAGTTCAGAAACTTACCCATCTCCCTTGCACATGGCGTTCTGCAGGTGTACGTAGTTTTCCATTAGCAGTTTACTTTGGTTGTGTCTAATGAAATCCAGTCTTTCTGTTTCCATCATTGCATACATGTCAACCAAAAACTGATTAAGAAGACTGGGATAGAGTAAGATGTAGTTTTCTTGACCCTCTCTTTCCAGGATTCAGCAAGAATCTGAAGCAGAAACTGTTTTATTAAGAGGGGCTTTGAAATTTGGATCAAGCTGGGGGATGCTAATGGAGTATCCATCTTATCCATGGCAGAATATAAGAGGGTACTGAAGAGCATCATAAGCACGGTGAGTTTCGCTGATCCATACGTACCAACTTAGTGTCTCTGCTGGGAAGAACGATGTCCTGCTTTTCAAACTCCTGCTCCACAGTCACCAAAGCCACCTCACTCGTTGTAGGTGCGTTATATCGACCCCTATGCTCATCTGAAGGTTTTCGGTCCGCATGAATCACAACTTAAAACTCTCGATCTTCTGGGTCATTCTCCATTGCTGTTTTAAAATCTCGTGTGTAAGGATTGTGATCATGCAGAACTTTTTGAAGCTGTCCAAATAACCAGGGCTTCACAACAGGAAGATATTGGACCAAATTTCTGCCTCTTTTTCATCATTGCCAACAAAATATATTTGTAAAAATGAGGGTTTTTGTTGTGATGAAAGTAACTTCCTATTCATTGGTAAACTTGCCCATTAACCTTAAAAGTTGGCATAAAATTTCCCTCATGTACCTCCTTAGCTCCAAAGGACGTAATTTGAAAACATCCTTTATACTTCTTAATGTTTGTCAAAAAATGCTGAGACTCAAGCTGACCATTAGTAATGAGGCTGTGGAGAGTATCAGGAGACTGTTCAATTGGAGGAAGATGTACCTTGCCGTTGCTACAACATAGACCAGGGCTTTCTTATTTACACTTTTTTGCGTGACACCACTTGCATTCGATTTTCTGTCCAATAGAAACAACCTTGTCATTACTGTTGTCTGTATTTCAATTGTACTTGACTCCTGATAAATATTTTATTTTCCAAGGGACCAATCGTTTATTTTCATTGTATCTCCCAACAGCTTCTTAATTGACTTCGTGGGGTTTGTTTGTGTATCTGGATACGGAAGCTCTGTTTACATCGGGATTTGCCTCGATGTATCTTTCAACTGCTGCTCTATTCCCATCAGGATTTTTCTCATTGTATTTCCTGACAACCTACCTATGAACGTTAAGAATTTTTTCATCATAAACTTGTACTGACCGCCTATAAATATCGTTTTCTTTCAGTATATTTTTTTAAGGACTCCCTATGTTTTTTTCTTTTTATTCCATCGGTGAATTAGAGCGGCGCCTTTTTCCTATTTTTTTTTTATCATTGGAAGGAGTAACTTTGGAACCGTTGTCCGTGTCAGAGGGAGAATTCAGATCATCATCAGTCATGACAAACACACAGACACTGGTTTTCAGAAAGAGCAGGGTAAGATAAACCAGTAAAAGTAAATTCACTATCGGTGTTGTCATTGGCAAAGCGCTGTACAGCAATACATACAGGAGAGATAGTATCTAGTGATGTAAGGATAGGGCGAGTGACAACGGGGGGTTGTTGAGGAGAAGGAACATATTGATTGAGGTATGGGTGGTTCAAAATGCGATGACATCATGGGAACAGAACACCTAAGACGTAATATAGTCCTTCCCTCAACAGGATTTTCAGGTTGCATAATAACCTTGCCACCACGATACACCACCAGATGGTAAGGGAATATTTCATTAGCAGCGTTAATTTCACAGTTGGTGGCTTGTGTGGTGTGGAGGGACATGTGAGCCTGGTAATCAACCATGTTTCTGTATATGTTACCACATGGCATCATAGTGAACTCTTGAAACCATTGCCAGTTGTTACAAACGTGCTGTACGACACTGGCCCGCACTGGAGGCGCCAGCGAGTCAGTGCCGAACATGAAGTAATATAAGGAATAGAAAAGACACGAACCGTCCCACCTCATAGGCACAACATGGTGAGGTACCAATCACCACGCCATCAATATCAATAAGTTCCATATTTAATAATGTGTATTGAAAAACGAAAAGGAAAATAGAGGTAGCTATGAGAAACAATCTGTGTATTTTTAGGTATGTGGGAGATGATACAGATAAAAAAATTGTCACAAAATAAGAATAAGTAGAAAGTATCCCACTCAGATAATATCAGCGACAAAATTGAATTGCAAAACAGCTATAAATATGGAAAGCAGAGAAAAAACGAATCTTGAGAGTACAACTCCTTATTATCTTAAAACCAAACCAAACTTTATTGAACGGTAGCCTAAAACAGAACTGACAGGAACTAAAAAACTTCTAAAACTCCATAACTCCTTAAATCTTATTTACAGGAACTCAAGGTAAACAGGTCATAAAAATGAACTCTGTTTATGTAAATGAATATTATTTTAAAATTGAATACTAAAAATGAAAGGAAAACCTGGTAGCACAACTATAACGTTGTGATAAAAATGAATCAAAAATAAAAGAAGTACAGCCAGACTCATAAATATTCGTACATTTGTGTGAATTAATTATTTTTTTCAATTCTAATTTGTGCGTATACGATTTTTATTGTTTTCAAATAAATATATTTATCCATACGTGGCCTTGAATCAAATAAAACCTTATTTAAGAAACATACATTATGTAACAACATCATGTATGCTGTAAAATCAATAAATGGAATCAAAACATGCCGTCAAAAGTACACGTACACTGAACTATGACCTGTAATCCCTACATATTAAAAACAAATAATATATTTATTTTACACCTCAGTTCATTTCAAAACATTTATTATTTACCTCAGTTCGTTTCTAAACATTCGGAATTTATACAAGAAAATAAAAATAAAAAATTGTGTAAAACTAGAGTTTATATAAACAAATAAACATAAAAAAATTGTGTAAAACTACAATGAGACGGAAATTCAAGGCAGCAACGTAGTCGGAAAGAAAAATTATGATCCGCTTACATAACGAATGCCGGTCGCTAAGGGAAATCGGAATTTTTTTTAACCAAGCCCACACAACTGTTATTATTATTATTATTATTATTATTATTATTATCATCATCATCATTATCACCGTGTCTTACTAACTGTTCGGATTATACGCACTTACGCTAATGTGTAATGGTAGGGTGATTATGAGATGAAATGGAGGACCTACAATTTAACGTGGGATCCGAGCCACGTTGGTGGCCTGGCATTCCCCACATTCACACAAATGTTAAAGACATAATTGACCGATACGAGATAAGAGAAACTAATAAATAGGTTTAGGCCTGAGGCCAGTCTTAGGCCGCTTGGAAGGCGTTCTATAATGCACCTCTACAGTAAAAGAAGAATAACCGTGAAAAATGTCAGCTTCCTAGACCTTGTTCTTGAAGTAAAGTGATCAGTCAGTGAGTCAGTGGTATTTCGCTTTTATAGATATAGATTGTCAATATGTGGTTAATGACAATCTAAAATTTCTAAATTTATCGTAATAAGATGATAATACATGCAATAGAATTCATCCGGTGGGAGTATGTGAAACTAAATTGGTGGGGTGTGGTGGTGTGTGGTGTGGTAGAACACCCTTAATACGGCTGGTCTAGATAAAAGTCAACAGTGGCAACCACTAAAAATAATACTTGGCTGTCCGTGAAAACTGCACTATATGTCAGGCACTCTATGCGTGATACCAACGATGACTATTATATGAGTTTATTATTATATTATTTAGTATATTACTAGCGTACCATGTAGAATTTCAAACTAATTGAAATTTGACCTCCTTTAATGACATTGTTTCAGGACCAACTTCCATTTAGTTGAAATTTTATCTATTATAATGCCATTGTACCAGGACCAACTTCAACTTAATCGCAGTTTTACCTCCATTAATACCATTGTACCAGGACCAACTTCAACTTAATCGCAGTTTTACCTCCATTAATACCACTATACCAGGACCAACTTCCTCTTGATCGAAGTTTTGCCTCCTTTAATACCATTATACCAGGACCAATTTCCTCTTATTCGAAGTTTTACCTCCATTAATACCATGGTACCAGGACCAACTTCAACTTAATCGAAGTTTTACCTCCATTAATACCATTATACCAGGACCAACTTCAACTTGATCGAAGTTTTACCTACATATATATCATTGTACTAGGACCAACTTCCTCTTAATCGCAGTTTTACCTCCATTAATACCACTGCACTAGGACCAACTTCAACTTAATTGCAGTTTTACTTCCATTTATACCATTGTATTAGGACCAACTTCAACTTGATCGAAGTTTTACCTCCATTAATATCATTGTACCAGGACCAACTTCATCTTAATCGCAGTTTTACCTCCATTAATACCATTGTAATAGGACCGATTTCATCTTAATCGCAGTTTTACATCCGTTAATGCCATTGCACCAGGACCAACTTCAACTTAACCTAAGTCTTACCCACGTTAATGCCATGGTACTAGGACGAACTTGAACTTAATTGAAATTTTACTTCTATTAATGATAGTGTACAAATACCAACTTCAACCTAATTGAAATCTTACTTCCATTCATTACATTGTACTATGACCGACTTCAACTTATTCGAAGTTTTACCTCAATTAAAGCCATTCTACTAGGAAAAGCTTCAGCTTAGTTGAAATTTTAACTGTCTTAATGCCTTTTTTTCATTAGTGTAAAATCAAACGCTAGCAACAAAAGAAAAAGACCAGCTTTAAATTGTACACCTAGATTACAAAATGTTTGTAATATACCGTAATATTTAAATTCCCGAACTTAATAAGCACACAACTTACACATCAACAACTATTGTCTGACACCTTATCTCAGTTGGTAGCGTATCTGCCTCTTAAACTAAGGGTACTGGGTTTGATTCCCGGTATGGTCAGTAGGTTCAAAAAGTGCACGTTAAATACCTAAAATAAAAACAAAACTTAAAAAAACTATCGTATGCTGACCAGCAATTCATTGCTGTGCAATGAGAACAACCATTTTCACAAATAAAATATTTTTCATCCATAGCTCGATTTCAACTCAGGACCTTTTACTCAGTACTCAGTAGAGAGACGCTTTACCGTCCGAGATAAGGGTCGTCCGGATAGTGATGTTGAAATATTCTTCTACGCCCAGTAGGATTTTGTTCGTAAATGATATGTTTAAAACATAAATAATAATATATTATATAGGCGACTTTTTTACTCTATGATTTGGTTATCATAAATATTAAAACAAGCTTGATAAGGAAAGTCAAAATATTTTAAAATACTTCTAATTAGTCTAAGAAAGTGACGTGTTGCTGTTACCGATTATGCAAAAAACGGCTAATTTTATGGAGTAACTGTTGCTAGTGACAAACATAGTATAGCTGGCTATAACAGTAATCTAGTTTACAGTAGCGTGTGATAAATATTATCTTTACTTTCAAGGCCCTTCTCAATGGTGGCCACAAGGTCTGAGGTGTCAGTTCCGTATCTGGGTTGGATTGCATGTGACGGGGAGGTCTAAGATAGAACCTCGGCCAGGTACATGGGTTGGTGCGGAAATGGGGTGGGAGTCGGGGGTGTTTATAGGAAGTTAGTATATAATTAAGAAAATCACCTTGCTTCATTGATTAGTTGATTTACACCTAGTATCAAAGTTCCCCGCTTCATTGGATGGATAGTCTAATGCTTAACTCTCGTGTTAGACTAGCCTGCTGATGACGGGGGAGCTCAGGGCTCAAATCTCCGTTGGGAGTACTGAGGTTTATTTTTATAAATTGATTTCCATTCTCCTTTCCCGCAATTGCGGGTCTATTGCCCCTAAAATTCTCCCTTTCTCGTCCCTACCTCATTAGACTAGTTATCATATATAAGCTGAACAGGTAGTAAGACGATCTGATATAATATATCTTAATAATTATTACATACATATATATATATTGATATAATTGTACCTCAATTACATTAAAGAATAACAATCATGGTATTCAATGGTCAATAGCTATGTATCGTTCCGTGGGGCGTCAGGCCTTGGTGAGCAGGAGGTGTGGTTTCTGTCGACACTTCATTTTCGAGAACATCCTCTGCTGCGACCGGAGCCATCAGGAACACCGAGCTAGCACTTGAGCTGTCATTAACTATGAACGTGGGTCATTGGGCGCACACAAGCGCCCCTCTCTCCCAAATCCCCCCCCTCCCCTTTATATTTATAATTTTGCGTTCTATTATTTCTGACCCGCATCGACTAAATGTAAGTCCCATCTAGTCCGATTTGCTGGTGATGGAGAGGCTGGGTATTTTAGTTCCATCCTGGGTGTTTATTTTCTTAAACTATTTCCCACTTTGGCCCTACGGAAATGCTGGTACATTTTCTTTTAAATTCCACCTACCTCGTCTCTACCCCAATATCGTAATACCATCTTCCCAGATTAGAGTCATCTGTTAAGCTAAACATTTAGGTAAAAATGAGTCATAAATATCTTAAAATTACGCCAAGTAGTGCCTGTTTTGGCCCTATCAGTTATTATTAAAGGTCCGACACCTTAGCTCAGTCGATAGCGTGTCTGTCTATTGAGTTAAGGGTTTCGGGCTCAATTCCCAGCATGGCAAAACAAATTATCATTGGTGAAATGTGGGTTTACCCTGTCACAGTAATGAATTAACGGCCGAGGACTGGATGTTGCGCCTGTCCTAGTCTAAGTTAGATTATAAGGCATACTAGCAGCCCAACCCGGCTTCGCACGGGCATAATAATATAATAAAAGAAAATACACAATGTTTTACAGTGAGTTTCTAAAA
>CABEEJ010003561.1:56573-80203 GCA_901482245.1 Timema douglasi | reverse complement strand
CTAAGAAATTTTTACTTAATGATTTTCAACTCTTTCTTCATGAAAAAGCACCCGCCTCGGTGGCGTAGTTGGCTAACGCGCTAGTCGTGTTGAGCCCGACCGCTGAGGACGGGGAGATCGAGGTTCGAATCTCGGTAGGGTAAGCTGGGGGTGGTTTTTCCTAAATGGATTTCCACTCTCCCTCCACGCAAATGAGGGCTCACTTCCTATAATTCAACCTACCCAATTTCTAATCGATTAGCGTAATTAGTACTTAAAAGCGTGTAACCTGAACGGTTAGTAAGGCACGGTACTAATATTATTATTTCATGAAAAAGCGAGTATATTTTCTCTAAATTATACCCTCCTCACCTCTAATCTATTAATATAAAAATAAGATAGTTCATACGTGTAGACCGGCGCTCACTGTCCATCATTGTTACAGACAGCGTTGCAGAATTAATTGTGACTGTTCAATTCGTGATCTTCTTTTATAAGGTTATCATTATTTCGAGTTATATTCACCTACATTCTTACTTTAGCAAACCCTACAAAAATATGTCACTAGTGTGAGGTTAAGCTAACGGGTTGGGGGGAAAAAATTATTCTAGTGTAAACAAGGACAATCGTGTATTGAATTAACTGTTTCGTCACTTAGCCCACTCTTAACTGGATTATATCAAAGTTTGTTGAGCAGTTGGTTCTCTCGTGTCGATCGCTTGGTTGTCTATCACTTTTTACTCCTATACATGAGCTTGTCTAGCAGTTGGTTAAAGTCGTGTCGACCACTTGACGCAACCAGCCTTTTAAATAATTGTTTTCATTTTGTCTACCAGTTGGTTGTCTATCACATGGTCCAGCTCGTGTCGATCACTTGGTCCATGTCGTTTCTGGGTGTCTAGCAGTTTTCTGTCTACCACTTTGTCCTCTCGTATCGACCACTTTGTTGTCTATCACTTTGCCTGCTCCCCATTAACAAAGGGTGATGCCAGCATGGAGTCATGGCATGATTATCTAATTTTTATAGAGAATATCTCAATAAATGGCATGATGACTTAGAAAATCTCAAATCCACTACAGATACGTTCACACACATATCCTAAAAACTTTTATTGAGCAATTTACTTATGAGCAACACAAAGAAGGTTTTGTACATAGGAAAGGCATTGAAGAAAATAAGGATAATATACCCTCAATGGCTTACACAATGTAAAAATCACAAGCTATTTTGCACTAAGCCACCTCCTTAAAGTTGGAATCAACGATCACTTGTTGTGGACTGCCAAGGAGAATATTTAATGTTTAGGGAAACCGACGCAGAAAATATGGAACGTATTAAACCAATAATCTCATCTCGCTGAGTGAACTTAGGAGAGTTGAGTACTTGTGACTTTGAGCTGATTTTGATCCCAATTAAATGTAATAAATTAACAGTGTTATGACATATTTCTATGAATCTAGACTCTTGTCTCAAAAGTAATATTAGTAGCATGTTCCAGTTTGAAACGTTGGAATAATGTAAGGATTTATAAGTAGTTTTAATGTTGAATAGTTGTGATGGTTTTGCAAACAAAACCAGCTGTTTGGCTTAAACTTAAGGTTAACAACTTTGGCTTTTAAATAATTGGCTTGGATAGTCGATTTGTTTCAATAAAACACTTTAGTTGTTAAAGTGTGTAAATGCTCAAATATGCATAGGTTTCTAACTAAACACTCTTCATAAAACTATAAAACTATAGTTGATAAGTTAAAAATAAATACAATATTCAAATAATTGGACATTATGACTGTATAAACTCAAAAATTTACATAAGTGGCCATGGTAATATTTACTACTTTTTGCTTCTTAAATTGTGATTATTTTACTCCATGGTGTCATTGAACCTTTAGTTGAAAGTAGTTTTAAGATTGTTTAGAAATGTGTTTGCACCAATGAAGCGTATAAGACTATGATTTGTGCTCATCTTTACGTAAATAGACAATTTTTACTTTCTCTCGACACCGTGAAAAGAAAAGTACATTGCTCGTAAAAAAAAAGTCCAAATTTTGATAATTTTCAATCCCCGAAAGCGAAAAGGTATTTGTTGCGATGCCATCTGCGTTTGTGTCTACATCTATAAAATTTGCATTGTCAATGGAGTACGACGGCTATTTTAAGTTTTATCTGACTTGAGGGGTGCAACAAATCTCCCGTAAGGTTACGTATCTGTTATTTCTTTGTCTGTGCCTTCAAGTTCAGGTAGAACTCCAAAAACTCCTCGGGGAACCTTATAAAACCATATATACTAAATTTGAGCCTGATTAGTAAAATGGTGTCGGCTCTAGGCATAGATATAGACACATAGGCACATGGAATTGCAAAAATGGGTTGAGAGTTATCAAAATTTGGACTTTTTTTTACGAGCAAGGTACTTTTCTCTTCAAGGTGTCGAGAGAAAGTAAAAATTTTATATTTACGTAAAGATGAGCACAAATCATAGTCTTATACTCTTCAATGGTGCAAGCACATTTCTAAACATTCTTAAAATTGCTTTCAACTAAAGGCTCAATGATACTATGGAATAAAATAATCACAATTTAAGAAACAAAAAGTAATAAATATTACATTGGCCACTTATGTAAGTTTTTGAGTTTATACAGTCATAATGTCCCATTATTTGAATATTGTATTTATTTTTAACCTTTCAACTATAGTTATACAGTCTTATGAAGTGTTTAGTTAGATACCGTTACATGTTTGATCTCTTACACACTTTACAACATAAGTATTTTATTGAAACATACCTCTTATCAAAACCTACTATTTAAATCCAAAGTTTTTAACCTAAAGCTTAAGCAAAAAAGCTTTTATTTTTGTAAAACAATCACAACTATTCAACACTAAAACTACTTATAAATCCTTACACTAATTCAACGTCTCAAAATAGAACATGCTACAAATATTACTTTTGAGACAAGAGTCTAGATTCATAGAAATATGTCAAAACACAGTTATTTTACTACATTTTATTGGGATCAAATTCAGCTTAAAGTCACAAGTACTCAACTCTCCTAAGTTCACTCAGTGAGATGAGATTATTGGTTTAATACGTTCCATATTTTCTGCGTCGGTTTCCCTAAAACATTAAATATTCTCCTTGGCAGTCCACAACAAGTTATCGTTGATTCCAACTTTAAGGAGGTGGCTTAGTGCAAAATAGCTTGTGCTTTTTGCATTGCTTAAGCCAATGAAGGTATATTATCCTTATTTTCTTCAATGCCTTTACTATGTACAAAACCTTATTTGTGTTGCACATAAGGAAATTGCTCAATAAAAGTTTCTAGGATATATGTGTGAACGTATCTGTAGTGGATTTGAGATTTTCTAAGTCATCATGTCCTTTATTGAGATATGCTCTATAAAAAATTAGATAATCGTTTCATGACTCCATGTTGGCATCACAACTTGTTAATGTATTCATGCAGAGTTTACAGTGAAATTTCCGTTCTATCTTACATGCAAGATAGCCAGCAACATATTTAAATGACCGAACGGTAAAACAAATAATTATCTGATTTTAATTTGTGATGATAAAATAACGTTAAAATTGATTGTGTATTTTCATACTCATTAGTTCCTAATTAAAATACCATTCATTTAATAACAAAATATGTTAATAGTAAATAGGAAAGCATTTTGAGATACATATTTATTTTGTATCTCACGTATCAAAATAATATTTATGTAGCCTACAATCGATTTAACCGGAAAGGTGACATAAATACATTAATAGACTAGAATAGCCTACAGCCCTATTTTGTAAGCCACGATGTTACATCATAGTCTATAATAATAAAAGGAAGTGTTTGTTTGTGTTCGAAGCCCAGCCAAATCTATGGCACGCAGAAATCTGAAAATTTAAACATAGGTGGACGGAAGGGGGATTGATCCTCAAGGCAGGATTTTTACATTTTCAATTAGCTTTTTATTTAGGCTATTTTAAACAAATTTCTGGAGAATTTTTTAAAACCCTTTTAGAATTACGTTTCAGAGATACGGGCACCATGGGTGGCCGGGGGCGTTAGGGGGTGATTATATAATTCTTATACCACAGTAGGTCACGGGCAACGCCGTGCGGGATTGCTAGTAATTCATAATAGAAAGCTTGCTAACTTTTAAGATAAATAAGAATGTAGAGTATATAATATGTTGAATAATTGATTCAATAAACTGTACATAATTTTATCTAAACTATATGATTAATCAAACTTTCGAACTGATTTAACTTTTATTAACAGATAGAACCCCCTTTCAAGGTCGAATGATAAGGCAGGATTCACAAACAAACGACCCGTGAGACATAGCTGGCCGGCTCGTTTGTCTGCAATAATCCGGCCTGCATCCATGTACTCACACAAAATACAATAGTTTAACTTAAGTGTTTACTACCTAATTTTAAATAACAGAAACCCTTAGAAATATTTAAAACTATCCTATATTTTGGTTTTAACTTCAATTACTTTAGTGTGGGAATTTTAATTTACACCGGGAAAATACCAGTTTTTAAATTAGTTCAAGTATACATGAATGATTTTAAATACATAACATCAAATATATATTATATACTTGGATTAGTGCCCACGCGGTATGGTATCTAGCCTTCCTCTATCAAATATTCATGTTTTGATAGGGTCACAATTTGGGGGGTTGTTTTATACGGTTCTATATAAGATATCACACATTTAAAACACACTTTAAAATTAAAATTCAAACTATTTAACTGGTCAGAGCTTTCACCCTCATTTTGGTGAAAACAATATTAAAAAATATCTAACCACTTCTTAAATAAATTGGTATTTATAGACACCAGCAATTCTCCTCAGTGCTCCTTAACAAATAATTGCAGTAAACAGCCAGTCCTTAGTTTAAAAAAAAGGATCAATTGTGTTTCAAGTTCTTTTTGTGATGTGCAGTC
This sequence comes from Timema douglasi, assembly GCA_901482245.1. Lineage (NCBI taxonomy): Eukaryota > Metazoa > Arthropoda > Insecta > Phasmatodea > Timematidae > Timema > Timema douglasi. The sequence goes on along the minus strand of CABEEJ010003561.1, from coordinate 75,269 downwards.
AGAGTAAACTAATTTGTGTGACAGAATTATGTTACTTCCTGACGGAGGGGTGGGGGGGGGGTAGGTGTGTTACATGAAGCTTGCTAGGTCACATCCAGCCGAAAGGGTAACTCGAGGAGCTCATATTTTGTATCTGCCTTCTAGTACATTTGAGTTTGATGTGAGTCGTTTAAAAAATGCTCACTTGATTGCACTGTAGTCACTGGTGATCGCACCTAGCGCGATCCCAACGTTGAAGTAGTAAAGCCTCGAAAAGGAGTGTAACACGTTTAACCTAGCGGCTGTCGCTCTGTTATTTCCTTCTCTGTGGCCGCGTCTTACTTCCCATTACAGCTATCCACGTATTTACCCCAATGGATAAGGAATTAGGAAGGTAAAATGTTTGGTAAATGAGCCCGTATTTGCGTTGAAGGAGAATTATAAGCATATTAGGAAAAAACACTCTCAGTGCACCCGATCGGGATTCGAACACTGATATCCTAGTTATTTGCAGTTCAGTCTAACGAATACTCCTAAAGAATTGTGACTGTGACATTTGGTGATGTTACATCATATCACCCCCCATACTAATCTTCAAGTCATACTGCCCGCTCCGTATGAAACCGCAATATTAATAGACTTCCTGCAATAGTAAGCTTCTCTATTGTAGTCCACTCTAGAATCCATCTACAATTCTAAGCCATATCAAACAAGAATAAACTCCCTGCAATCAATTAAATATTCATGTACTTACCCTTTGTATCTTCTAGCTAGAACAACCTTCAGACTGGACTGTATTCGCCGCGTCCTAAATTGAAGAGTGGGACGAATGAGCCTTGGTGTAACTGCATCTGATGTGCCAAGTGATTCCGATGGGACTCAGGAATGACTCTCACAACAGTACCAGAATTACGACGGAATCTACCTCCAAGACAACGCGTGATGTGTGTACGTCACTAGTGCTCTAGTCAAAAAGATCTTTTGTCAATATTGGCGGGCGTGATGAAGAGAGGCCAGCCAATCCAAGCTTGATCGATGGTGTACGTGCTGATTATCATCCATCGAAGTGGCTAATGGGACGTCACCGACGTATATGGACAAACCTCCCTCCCCCTTTCAACCGCAGGCGACTAGAAACACTATTTAAGCTCGGTGATTCTGAAGACGATTTGACTATTAAATTGGACGCCTTCAGAAGAAGTATGTCCTAGACTATTAAATTGGACGCCTTTAGGAGAAGTCATGTCCTAGAATATTGTATTAGACGCCATCAGGATAAGTCAGGTCCTGGACTTGAACATTTTCAGGATGTTTTCGTATTCTCTATATATTCATTTCATTGATATTATTTTAATTGACTTGGACTATGGCTTGTTCAATTTTGAAATCAAAGTAACGTATTTATTGAAATAAATCTAAAAGGCAACCTAAACTATTTGCTAAAATTAATATTGTTTGTAATAATAAATTTTGTAATGAGATACCTAATTCTTTTTGCCGCCAATCAGGCATTAGTGTCGGTGAGGTCACTGAATATATCAGATTGCCATATTTTTGAAATAATTTTTGCTAGAAGTATTTTATTTGAATTGTCTGAATTTGTAGCATGTCAATCAGACAGATTGGACAGCTACAATTAAATATCAATATTTTGATAATTTACGAAAGAAAAAAGTAATATTAACGTATTTGAAAACAATATACCTTAAAGTTTAGTTTCTAACTAGATGCAGTCAGATACAATCACGAGTGTCCCTAACTTGAAACACGTGGTTGTTCAAAATATATTACCTTTTGATAAATACTGTAGCAGATATCAAAGAAGAGAATTAATATTACTATATTTATGAATAAAATATTTTAACGCATACCCTTTGCCATTAGGTGATGTCGAATAAGTTTACATACGCTTGCCATGCTGTCTACAAGAAAAATATAATAAAAGACGTCTATATCACGAATTTTCATAAAAATAATAGCTGAGCCTAATGAACATAATTAAAACAGATATATTTAAAAAGAAGATGCTTTGATACCTACTCACCATTTCAAGATGTTCTTGGATCTATTCGCCACGTGTTATATTCAATGATGGCGGCTTAACTGCAGTCACACATGCTTTCATTTACAACACCTGATCAAGAAAGAAGTGAAGCTTGGAAACGACCCAATGACCCACTTCCCGTCAGTGAAAATTAGCGGCAGTTCAAGGAACCATGTTTTCCCTCTACCCCGCAAGCGGCTTTCCCTGGTTCATCTTCCTTTAACCCTGCCTTCATCCGTCCCTCTCCTTTTCTATAGTCCTGAGTTTGTCACCGTTTTTGCTTTGTTCCGTTCGTATCAGATTTGGGACTATATATAGGGCTGCTCTCAGGTTCACAATATACCCATTCTACTACAACGCAGCGTCGAAGGAGGAACTTCTACACCGTCACGCAACGAAGAATACGACGACCATGAAGTGTTGGCCGTCGGATCCACCACTGTCATGGATAGGATGACATAATTCCATCATTTAAGTATCCTGAAAAAATCAACGAGTCCTTATGACTTAGAGTCTAGTTTTTGTTGTAAAAAATAGACAATGTCTACTTAGACGTGTTTAAGTATTCTGTATATAGTCGGAGATGATTTTCATTTGTTTTGATAGTATGTCAAGTTGACAGTTAACCCACTTCAAGTCTTGTTGACTTCCTAAGTAAAAAGGTTTATTTTATTGGTTAAATATTGTGTCCTCCAGAATGAAGGACAAGTCTCATTATTATTAGTTTCATATGTTGTACATCTGTTAGAGACTGTGTTTCTCTGTATTTTTATCATACAGACTTTACGTTATGAGCCTTTGGCTTGGAATACAGTAATGTCTTAGTCAAAGACTTACTAATCTCCACAAATTCAATTTATACATTTTGAGCTAATTTTCTCACAACCCAGTCTAGCAAAACTGATTAAGATTTATTTGTATATCTTGTTCTATATTTTGTTAATAACTACTTGATTATTTTCTTCTTTAGAAAACTTAAACCTGTAGCCTGGCTCCTGCACAGCCCTTGTAGCTAGCTACATCAAGACAATCAAATTTCACAAAGTCTTATTATTTGCAACAAGCTTCAAACTCATAATCTTGTAACATTATTGTAAAACATATTTATAATTGTCTCTGTTTTGTTTTAATAAATCTATTTATTGTTAAACATAATTCTTTTTCTATTTAAATTGTGTAACCAGTAGGGAAAAACCCCTCAAATTTAGCTGTAAAATAATCTCGTCTTTTGACGATGTTTTCTTATTTTGAATTGTTTGGTAAAGTAACGTAAAATTTTGCTGATGAATTGATTTTGACTTTGAATATTTTCCAAATTATTTAATTTAATTTAATTGTGGTTTATCTAGACTTTGTTTATATGTTATATATTGTTTATTAACAAGTAGGGATCTGGTAGTTGTGTCAACACTTAATAGGCCCGCGGGAGTCTGACCTATGGTCTGTAAGACAAACTCTTATGTTACCCGAAATACCCGTACGATATTAAATTTAACTTCCCCCCTTTTTTTCTTCTGTATTCAATGTAGCGTAGCAGACAACTTTCGTACCAATTTCAACGATGCGCATTAGGCTATTTTCTTTTTGCAGTCAATAAATATCTGACTAGACATTTATAAAGTACTAGACACTTCCCCCTTTTACCCTCCTGCATTATTATTTTCAACACACATATTGAAGAATCATCATAGACTCTACCATAAAATATGAGTGACTATCGACATTTTTATAGGGAATAAATTTAATTTTCAAAATAAAATACAGCCTATGTTACTCGCTGATAATGTAGCTTTATATTGATGAAAGAATTTTTTAAATCGGTCCAGTAGTTTTTGAGTTTATCCATTATAAGCCAAAAAAACAAAAAACAAATCTTTCCTCTTTATAATATTAGTGTAGATTTTGCTCGGATAGTCAACACTTTAGGTTGTTTTGTCAATATTCACTGTTGAGAAACTGACATTGTTTTGTTGGATTGAGTGGTCGTCTCTTCCAGACTGACCTAGTTGACTTAAGAGCATGTTTCATGTTTGGAAACTTTCACATGATAGTATTGCGCATTTGTTTAATATGATTTTCAACACAGCCCCAGATGGATTTTTGAGGCTATGTAAATTATTGTTTAAATTGTTATTTTATTAAATAAAACATTCATATTGTTGCCAAGTTGTTGCTGATGTCTTTCTTTTTTATAACTTTTTGTAGCTAACCCTCACTTTCCTTTTAATTTAGTGTAGCAGAAGCTAAGAGGAAATAGAGTGGGTGGTAACATAACCGCAGAAGCTGGTCCCAAAATATTTAATAATTCATTTACAAATACATTTCCAAGACTCGTGTCACTTACGTTTAAACTGTAGAAGCACTGTCATTGTATATTTGGGTCCAACACTCTTAATTGTTTGAAAAGTTTTGGTCAATGAAAGGGGGGTGAGGCGGGTTAAGGGATTACCGCTACCTGGACTAATGTACTCGGAGAAAAGGCAACACTTAGTTCTAAGCTTGTCTTTCTCACGAGGAACATTTTGCAAATGAGTTGTTTTAGAAAATTCTCACTTGCAAGCGCTATTATCACCGTATATTTTAAGTTCTACTTAACTCGAAGGGCTCAGCAAATCTCCCGTAAGGCTATGTATCTGTTATTTCCTTGTTTGTGGTCTAGGCCTATGCACACTTATATGGTTGGATAGAGAATTAAATTTAATATTAGGGCTCCACTTTGCGCTCTTGACACAAATTCTGGTTTGGGCCCTGAAGCGCCTTAAATATGTTTGTAAACTTAAAACAAATCTCTTCTTCCCCAAGATTTGGTCAAATTGCTCAGATCTGTAGTGTTTAGGCATATGCACACTTATATGGTTGGGTAAATAATTGAATTTACTATAAGGGCCCCGATTTGTGCTCTTGATACAAGTTCTTGTTTGGGCTCTGGAGCTTTTTAATCAAGTGATTAATGGAAGATTTTGATTTTTTTTTTAATCCTGTTCTTCCCCAAGTTTGGGTCAAATTGAAGCCTGAGTTTTATCTTAAACTCCCCAAAATAAACGTAAAAAATCTTATATTATAATATTCATCTAGTTATAGCAGCGCACTCTTTAAAATCCAAGTTATATTTCATGTAGCTATAGACGTTTCAATTGTTTAATCAAGTGACATATTTAGTTGATTACAAACTTGCGTTTTACCCTAAACTCTCCAAAATAAAAGTTTATGTGGGTGTCAGATAGTTCACCCCGCTCCATCAGTCATGTATTGCTATGTATGCTATTATCACTTGCTCTCACCTTTCATCAGTAAGTCAACATTAATGTCAACATTAGGACAGTTGTGTACAACTAACATAAAGAACATCAATGTCTACATTAGGATAGTTGTGTACTGATTAAAGGTGGTAAGGAAGGAGATTCAAAAGAAGGTTTCGACTTTACTACTTAGAAACTAATGAGTTTAAATATAATTTCTAAGAGCGGGAATTAGCTTGCTCCAACTATAATGTATCATTACCAATGTTCATTTTTACGAGTTTTAGACTGGGAAACAGTGGGCACAGGACAGGACAGATACCTGTGTCTTATGTGTTGTCATCCCCTGCCACAAGTTGTAATCGAGGCACAGTGACGTGACACAACAGTGGCGATCTCATCCAGTATTCCGTCCATGCACATTACGATGAGTAGCATTAACACAAAATGTTAAAAAATTATAATGATAATACCTCAATACTTAGACTACATCTGCTGGGCATTGTACTAGAAGGAAGAGAAGAGTTTAATTTATAGCCTTTAAAATTACTTTAGATTTGCATTTTTCAGGAAACCTTTATTTGGATTAGCGTGATGGTATTTCAATAAAGAAAATAAATATTGTATTTTTCCTTAGCTCGGAGAAACTGTTAACTTCTCTTCAGCACTAACAACTTTCCAAAAATTATCCTTTTCTTTGTAGATTTCCACTTTGGTTAAATTGTGGACTTGATGGAAATGTTCCCTCTTCTGATACCGTGCCTCACTTTAGACAATTCTACTGACATACCATCTTCCAAAGATTTGAGATTTTTTTTCATTTTTTTTTCTGCATGAAAACACGTATATTTCTTTAATTGATTTATTTTATGCACACGGGATATTTTAATATTTTTTTATCCACCAGTACAATCCTTCACCTACCTGATTATTTCTAGTCAAATAGTTGTTTGTATATATATATTTAATTCTAGTCAAATTTGTTTATTTTCTTGTACATATTTTAAATTGAAATAATATGGTTGTGTACATATATTCTAATACTCTTTAAACTTGACTGTAAATTAGTACGGAGGCCACTATTCCTTTTACGAGCTCAAGAAATTGATTATTGTTTCCTCAACACCTAAACATGTATAATTTATTTCAAGGTGCAAGATAAATTCTGTAACTATCTTTTTTTATTTTTTTTTAATAGATATTCCTGTTAAAATATGCAATTCTATGCAGGGATATTTTCTAGCTTAGGTTGGTACCATCGTTAGATGTGTTGTTCGTTTTATTTTATCTAATTTGTGTTCATGCATATGAACCTGTGTATCGGTTGAGTCATGTTCTTAGTTACAGTATATACTGTTAATGTTTAAAACCGTTTAATCTTTTTCTATAATCTTGAGTACTCTGACAGGTTATGGGCCCAGGCTTGTGATTGTGGATTTTAGGACGGACAAACCTATAAGTCAAGTGTGCACTGTAATACGCGTGAGCTCTACGTGTTTGCTTGTTGTTTGTGACACCGTTGCCAATCACCATCGCCATAATGGTTTTAGAAGAAGATAAAACGTACAGAATTCCGCTTTTCGACGGCACTAATTTTGACAACTGGAAGTTTCGAATAGAAACTCTTCTAGATGAAGTCGATCTGTTGCCCTATATTCAAGGTGACTATCGGGACTTGGTGAAAATTGCGTCTAGTGATAATGTTGAAATTAAGGCGGAAAAGGAAAAAGAGCTGGATAAGCTTCGGAAAGCCGATCGTAAGTGTAAGTCACAGATTATACAACGAATCTCGGACAGCCACTTGGATTGTGTGAAGGATAAGAACACCGCCTATGATATATGGCAAGTGCTTTGTAATACTTACGCTCGTAAAGGTATTGCTAATCAGCTTTTATTACGCAAAACCTTGTTGATGATGAAATTTGATCCCTCTTTAGAGACCCTTGAATTGCATTTTATTAGGTTTGATCGTACCATTCGGGAATTGAAATCGTCGGGAGCTAACCTTGAAGAATTAGATGTTGTCTGCCATCTTCTCTTGACTATGCCATCTGAATATCAAGTAATTGTCACTGCCATAGAGACATTATCTGCTGATAATCTCAACCTGGCATTCGTAAAAACTCGCCTACTTGATGAGCAGAGCAAACGCCAAGCAGAAGGTATCGATGGATGCAGCAAATCATTTTCTAGCGTTACTGATTGGAAGGCTAGAAAATTGAAATCTTCGCAGCCGGAATGTTGTCCCAATTGTAAACAAAGTATTTCAAAGCAAGTTGCTGGTAATAAGTGTTTTTTCTGTCATAAAGCTGGTCATTTTCGTTCGGACTGTCCAAAATTGAAAGGCAAGAAGCAGCAGAATAATTCAATACGTAAAGCAAATGTAGCTGAAGCTAGTGATGATGAATTTAGTTTGACTGTATTAACGACAGTGGCCTGTTGTGATGGATCTGTGTGGTTGCTTGACTCTGGCGCCACTGAACATATGATCAGTGATAAAAATATTAGTTTGGTCTCAAATAAGAGACGCCTATCAAAGTCTATCAAAATAAAAATTGCTAAATCAGGATCGATGTTGTGTGCTGAAGAGATCGGAGATATACACGCGTCTGTGACTCACAAAGGTAATCAAAACTTTATCAAAATTTCCAATGTACTTATTGTCCCTGGATTACAATTTAATTTACTCTCAGTTAGTAAAATGGACGCTAATGGGCTTAAAGTTGTGTTTGAAAAGGGGAACGCTACTATTTTAAAAGGCAATATTTTTGTGGCTGCTGCCACTCGATCTGGTAAAGTGTATACAATGTCTCTTTCACCTCGTGAAAAAGCATGTGCTGGTGTTGCTAGTTCCATTGTAGCATCATCTGATTTGTGGCACAAGAGGCTTGGTCACATTGGCAAAACTGGTTTAGTTCACTTAAGTAAAATTGTTGATGGAATCAAGGTTGATCAAGGATCGATCTCCGATTTATGTGACTCTTGCATACAGGCTAAACAAACGCGTCTTCCTCACACAAAGCCACGCATTAGAGCTAAGCGCCCTTTGGAGATCATACACAGTGATCTTGTAGGGCCTATTAAGCCTGTATCATATGATCAAAAGAGGTATATACTTACCCTGATTGATGACTATAGTCACTTTACAGTCATTTACACTCTAAAGGAAAAGTCTGAAGTGTTTACCTACTTCAAACAATTTGAAGCTATGGCAACAGCTCACTTTAACCTAAAGATAAGTCGCTTTAGGTCAGATAATGGTGGGGAATTCGTGTCGCAGGAAATGCTAGATTATTTAAAAAAGAAAGGTATCCAGTCAGAGTTTACCATCAGGCATACAAGTCAGCAGAATGGTGTCGCAGAAAGAATGGGACGTAGCATCATGGAGAAAACACGTTGTTTACTCCTTCACTCTTCTCTTGATAAGTCACTCTGGACGGAGGCTGTTATGACTGCAGTCTACCTAATAAACAGATCGCCTACTAAAGCTCTTGAAAACAAGGTTCCAGCAGAACTGTGGTATGCTGTAAAGCCCGATATGTTAAAACTGAGGGTTTTTGGCTGTGTAGCATATCTTCGATTACCTAATCAAGTTCTTAAAAGTAAACTTGACAGCCGCTCGAAAAAGTGCTACTTTGTTGGTTACTGCCCGAATGGGTACAGGCTGTGGTGTCCACAGGAACGAAAAATCATACGTGGGCATGATATAATTTTTGATGAACATTCGTTCATAACCAGTGATGTTGTTGGTTCAACACCCTCTCGAGCTATTGAGGTCATCAGCTCGACTCCAAATGAAGCTTTTACTGAGGAATTGCAGGAGGAGCCGTCTTCAGGAGGAGAACCAGAGGCAATTTCTGACGAAGAAGAGACTCCTGGTGAGGAACTTGAACCTCTGCGTAGGAGCACGAGACCTCACACTGCACCAGCGTACCTAAATGACTATGTCACACTGGCTCTTGGTGCTGAGTCATTTATTGACAATATGCCAGAAACCTTCGATGACATCCATAGTAGAGATGATGCCCAGCAATGGATGGCTGCAGTTGAGGAAGAGATGTACTCATTGAAGAAAAATGAGACCTGGACCCTTACTGAGCTGCCATCCGGTAAACGAGCTATCAACTGTAAGTGGGTCTTCAAGATGAAGCAGGATGAAAATGGACAGCTTGACAGGTACAAGGCAAGGTTGGTGGTGAAGGGCTGTGCACAGAAGAAAGGGTTTGACTACAATGAAACGTACTCACCCGTAGCCCATTTAACCTCGGTCAGAACCCTGCTTGCAATTATAAACAAAGAAGATTTAATTGCCTTCCAGTTAGATGTGAAAAATGCATTCCTACATGGAGACCTTTCTGAAGAGGTGTATATGAAGCAGCCACCTGGCTTCGTAACTGACAGCAACCTTGTTTGTAAGTTACACAAGACCCTCTATGGATTGAAGCAGGCACCACGGGAGTGGAATGCTAAACTTGACAAATTTGTGAATTCTCTCGGATTTAAGCAGTCTGAAAATGAAAAATGTATATATTTCGATTTCAGCAACAGCATAAAACTTACCTTTTGGTCTACGTAGATGACATAATTTTGGCGGGAAACAATCTGCAGAAGTTAAATGACATCAAAACATATCTTATGTCAGAATTCGAGATGAAGGATCTTGGAGGTTTGCACAACTTTCTAGGTATAAAAATTGATCAGAAAACTGATGGTATATCCCTTAGTCAAACAGCCTACTTGAAGAAAGTTCTCAAGAAATTTGGTATGGAACAATGCAAACTGGTCAAGACACCGATGGAGACAAAACCACAACAACGTGTCACCTTGCTGAAAACGGAAGACATATAAACCGATTGACTCTGTTTGCGAGTGTGCCTACAACATTTTAAAAGAGCGTGTGACATTGAAAAATGTGCAGAAGACAAAGTTACGTGCTCACAAACAGGTGTTGTCAAGCTGGTCAAACGAGGAGAGTGCTGGAAGAAGAAGAGACGACTACTCGTTCAGAAATGAGGAGTTTCCTGCCCTTACTTTTAGTCCCTTTAATCAGCGGTATCCTCGGTTCCTTATTCAACAAGTAGATAATGGAACACACAAAAAAATATTATATTGATGTCACCGGAAACATTGCACCGTTACGAGCAACACCACCAAGTGGCATCGGCCACAAATCTAGTGGTCTCCGAGCTGGGTAAGGAAATGGAAAAAATTCTCGCTTCAAAACTTGACGACAAGTCTAAATGGACTTTATACCAACAAGTGCTACAGCGCTATCTGCACTTTAGTCAACACCCTCCATCGCTTGAAAATACCACCACCACAACCACCCCTGAAGTGTCTGTACTTCCCATCCCGCTGTACTCAATACTATACCCGTACAAACAAGTAAAAAAGCTGAACTTTTATTAGAACATATTATTTCCCGACGCGGTATATCTTGGGACGAAAACGGGGAAGTGAGTATTCACGATACGCCTCTCCGTGGATCCAATATTGTGGATTTAGCCAACGATCTGATCAGAGCAAGAAGACCCAGTGAGCAGTCTGGGTGGCGAGATTTTATCATGGAATTTCAAAAAATAAACTTTCGGAAATAATTTAATGTAATTCCGAAACGTTTGGCGCCCATTAGAGACCCGATGCTCATATCCCTACCACTTAAACCACCGCAATGCCTTAAGAACAAGAAACTGAAAAGGGTGGATGTAAATTGGTGGCTGCCGTTCCGTGCTTAATAGACCGTTTAGCCGACATCTATTACGACCCTTCTCATCCTGCAAGGTTTACAGGGGCGGCGTCGCTCATAAAGGCGTCCAAGAAAGATCCCGACAAAGTACGAGAATAGCTTCGTGCGTAGGACGATTATACCCTACATAAACCGCTAATAAAAAAAGTTTCCACGCAACAAGTACGTGGTGTCAAACATTGACGATCTCTAGCAAGCCGATCTAAACGATATATGAAGTCTCGGAAAATACAACGATGGTGCATTTTCCTTGCTCACCATCATTGAAGTGTTTAGCAATATGGCCTTGGTGAGGATGCTTCAATCCAAGACGGGGAGCGTCGTGAGAGACGCCTTTCGGGACATTTTCAAACAAAGTGGTCGTAAAATTATAAGTTTACAGGCGGACAAGGGGACAGAGTTCACGGCACGTCTAGTCCGGAAATTTCTCAATAAATAAGGCGTGTAAGGGTGACCTGGCGGTCTAGGGGTAAGGTGTCAGACTTCTATGCTGGCGGCCGGGGTTCAATCCTCGGTCCCGGCACAGATTTGTCTGATTACCAAACCCTTCCTTCACCTCTCACAAGACATCTTGTGAATGTGGGGAATGCCAGACCTCCACCGTGGTTCGGATTCCACGTTAAACTGTAGGTCCTCCATTTCATCTCACAATCACCCTACCATTACACATTAGCGTAAGTGCGTATAACCAAAACGGCTAGTAAGACGCGGTGCTAATAATAATAATAATAATAAGAAGAAGGCGTGTACTACTACACCACTCATAACCCAGACGTGAAGGCAAGTATCGTGGAACGATTCAATAGAACTCTGAAAGGATGCATGTGACGCTACTTTACCAAAAATAACAGGTATCACTGTGTAGACGTCCTCCAAAATCTCGTCGACGATTACAACGGCGTTAAGAAATCCAGTATCAAGATGGAGCCTGCCGACGTTTCAGAAACCAATGTGCTTCGAGTAATAGATAATCTGTACGGCAAGCAGCGTCCAAACTCGAATAGTAAGCAAAAAATGAAAGTCGGGGACACGGTGCGTATTAGCAAATCTAAAATTCTGTTTGAAAAGGGCTACGAAAGAAATTGGAGTGAAGAAATTTTCAAAGTCAGCAGTGTCGTGTTGCGACAACCAGTAGTCTACAGGCTGACCGATCTTGACGGCGAGGAGGTGGAGGGAACGTTTTAAGAACCCGACTTATAAACGCGTACGTCTTCCAGAAACTTTTAAAGTTGATAAAATACTACGTGTCAAGGGTAAATGCGCCATAAAGAAAGTGTACGTGCAGTGGAAAGGTTACCCCACCAAGTTTAATTCTTAGATTCCTGCCAGTAACGTCATTGCCCTACCATGAAGGACCAGTTTTACATCACTTTGCAGAGCCACAGCTTTATGGGATATTTCCCGAAAAATACCCTCGAGAATTTCAGCACTCTACTACCCTAACGTCTTTCCCTCGACAGCCAGTGGGAAGTAGTTCTCGCCAAATTCCAATGTCCGTGTTCTTTCACCACCGTACCCGAGGGCCAAAACATTGTATGGTACAACTGGGTTGACGCTAACAGTGTGAAACAAATATCCAAGGATCACATCCCTCCTGGAAATTACAGCACTATCCATGAATTGCTCAAAACCTTAAACAATGTAGAGGCGTTTAAAGGGGATTCCGCAGTTGTATTCAAGTACACAAACCCTAACAAAAAAAAGTGGACGTTGTTTCTTATTCACCAAATATACAGCTACTGACTCTATCTAGTCAACTAAGTCTACAGCTCGGTTTCGATCTTCAGACTAATCTGATCAAAGTCCCAAAGTCACCGTACGCCGCCAACATTATACTAGGTCTGCCCTCGCAAATGTACAACTACACGGATATCATGATATTGTTGCACGGCTTTTACGTATCGTTGGTATCAACAACATAATTTATCTCTACGGCATACATAAGACGGTTAGCTATACTCCGTTGCAGTACGTGCCCGTACTTAGAAGGGAAATTGAAAGCCTGGAAATCAATATAAGAACAGACACAGGTGAACCTGTACCATTCGTGTTTGGAAAGTGTGCGTGAAAATTCATTTTCGACGCTGCTTAAAATGAACTGTCCTTACCAAAGATACTACATCAACCAGGCTGGAACAGGAATATCTTCGATCTACCGCGGTGTTACCTATCTACGCGAACACGGAATAGGACATTTTTCAGCGGCCTCTTCAATAGCATCGTACCGTTGCTGAGAAGTGGCGTTAAAGCTATTGGAAAATTGGCACTTCCTACGGGTATCGACGTGCTCTTCGACGTCACCAATTAGCACCGTCCTTTCAAAGAGGCTCTACGGAAGCGTCTCGGCAAAGTTGGAACAAAGTTGAAACGCTAGGTGGAGCAGAATATCGACACACTGATGACCGGCACAGGCTATAAAGAGCGTCGTCAGATACACCAACGTCAGTCTTCTGTCGTTGTCCGATGTAAAAAGGTCAGGAAAGAAGGGGTATATATTTTTAGTTGAAATGTTGTTTCTACGGCCCCAGTCCTGCAAGTGTGAAATCAGTGAATTAGATCTCTTTTCCGTCCCACCTAAGCAAACCAGAATTCAAAAGTGGGCAATGACTCCAGTACAAACCTGTCTCTTCCCTCACCGATGATTCGCCCATCGAATTTACCGTTACCGGTCAAGGCGAGTTCTATATTGATCATTCACAGAACATGCTCTATCTCAGGGTGGCCATCATGAAACCAGATGGTGGCTCTTTCACTGAGGTGGATCAAATCGCTCCCGTCAACAACTGGTTGCATTCGTATTCACACAGGTGGATGATGTTTTTAAACCAAAAACTACTCTCACCACCTAGAAACACATATGCTTATAGATCGTACATTGATACGCTAATAAATTACAACAGTGAAGTCAAAATAACACATTTGACTTGCGGTCTGTAGTTCGCAGACAGTCCCGGAACCTTTGAGGAGGTTAACACAGGCAACAAGGGGTTCGAGGCCCGTCGTAGTCTCACCACAAAAAGTAAGACGGTGGATCTTTTGGGGTATCTACACGGTGATGTGTTTAACCAAGAGAAATACCTTTTGAACAGCACCGATCTCAGAGTCAAGTTGGTCCGTTCCAGAGACGGTCTTATGGCCGTCCATGAACTATCTCACTTTAAGGTTCACATCACTGAAGCAGGCCTTCTAGTGCGACGTATCAAAGTAGCACCTTACATACTGTTGGCACATGCCAAGGGATTAAACATCCGTCCCGAAAAGTATCCAATCACCCGCGTGGAAGTAAAAACACTCACTATTCCTAAAGGTGTGCAAGGGAAATTACTGGACAACGTATTCATCTGACAGTTATCCAAAGGATGCATCGTGGGATTTATATCAAACGGGGCGTTCAATGGAGACGCCACCAAGAACCCGTTTAACTTCCAAACCTATGGCATGAACCATTTCTCGCTGTAAATGGACGGGGGGACAAGTGCCGTCGAAACAGTTACAGCCCAATTTTTCAAACGGCCATTATATCATGTCCTACCAAACACTGTTTCTGGAACGGGTATCCATTTCATGAACGAAGGTAGCGACATCACACTGGAAGCCTTCCCTAAGGCATATCATCACATAGCTTTCAATATCACAACTAATCTATCCACCCACATAAAATCGCATTGGAATTTGACGAGGCATGGTTCTCTGAGCATCGAAGTGAGCTTCACCAGAGCTCCCAACGAAACCATCGACTTTACGGGGAGTTTGCTAACATCATCCCCATTGACAAGGACAGAAACGTCGTGACCGATTATGGGAGTTTATTTAAGCGACTTCCCTCCCTTTACACCCGTCGTTTGAATCATGGACGTCATTGTAGAGTTCCAGACCTTCATCGACGACAGCAATGAGATTATCGTCAAGGAACTGAGTGATTTATCTCTATGTGCTACATTACATAAACATTGTGTGTTAAAAAAAAAACCATACGCTGTCGAGGAACTTTCCAACGCTGCTAAAAAAAAAGCCGACTATATCTTCAACAAACTGCACGATACTCACTGGGATAACGGCGATGGAGATTACAGCCTGCTTGAATCTCTCATCTCCCATGCCACAACGCGTGCAGTAATCTTCTACGTCAAGGGGGCAGAAAAGATAAAGTTTCTAGCAAAATAAACGCCTACGCCTGTCGTAGATATGTACGACAGAGGTTGTTCATCTTTGAAAATACTTAAATTGGGACTACCATGTGCATGGCACATAGTTCTGTATGGAATTTCTGTTCGGTCTCCATTTTGGGGACTTAGAGATTGGATGATTGTATATGGACATGCACACCATAGGAGGTGCGCTGAAAATATGCCCGTGGTACTGTTCTGTACGGTCAGGTGCTTTCCCTACTGATACCTGCAAGCCATAACCACGACATTCGTCGAAGTGGTCAAACATTATACAAGGTCAAGATGTTTGCACCCTCAAAGCAAAGACGGTGAAGCCACTCACCATCACCAGTATTTTCAACACTTTGTGTTCTCTGGACGAAATTGACGCCAAGCGAGTCATCATCGGCATGAACGTCAAAAACAAATTTACTCCCTATGTCCAGCTAGAAAAATGAGGAGGAAATTGTGCGTTGTTTAACCGTACAGAATGGCAAGAACTGGGCAACTATAAATCGTTAACATCAAAGTTTTTTCATTAACACACAGCCTCCTCAGAAGATTAGTCTGACTAATCATGAAATCTCTCTGAGACGCATCTGCGGTGACTGTATGGTCATCATCAGCGAGAAACAAGACGCTGGACTCAAACGGGCCGCCTACCTATCACCTAGCTAGGTGCGTCTTTGTGAGGTGTGGGACCTTATCGACGTTGCCGTCGACCGCAGGGATATTTGATCGACACCCGTCGCACGATATTGCAACGATTTGATCGACACACTCGTCATGGATGTATGCGACACGCTAACAGAATCAGCGGATGTCAACGACCTCGAACAGCCTACGGTGGAAACACACATCAGAAACCTGGATCTTATCAGTGCTACCTACTATACACTTCAAATCGTCAGCTTGGACTATTACATACTGGATTGTGAACTAAAAAAAAAAAGTTTACTAACACATTTAAGAGACACTGTAGAAAAACGCAGGAACGAATATATGTGTCATTCCTGTAAAACTGTATGGTAAATATTATGTATTTCTGTGAAACCTTTAATGTATAATACATATTATGAATGTCTGTGAAACCTTTAATCTACTATAAATATTATGTATGTCTGTGAAACCTTTAATGTATCATAAATATATGTTTTTAATAACGTGTTTTATTCACGCAAAACCTGTTTGTCCCTTACACGTAGGGTAACCTGATATGAGTCTCCACTTGTTGAGCCGGCAAACTGGCACCAAGAATGAACATGGTCAATTACCTATTGTACTAGTTCGTGGTTTCAAGGTCTTGATCTATTCCTGTCTCGAATTTTCTTGTAGAGTTGCCAAACTGGCGCCAGGTATGAGTCGTCAGGGAAAACCCTTTGCCACATAGAAGGGGGAAAGGGGGAAGGGTTTCCAGGATCAATGACCTCGTGTACTAGCTCACGGTTTCAAGGTCACGATCTATTCCTATTTCGACTTGTCTCGTTGAACTATAAAACTGACGCCAGTCATCGGAGATGATCCTGACATCACCGATTCCTCTCTCGACACGTCAAGCCTCCAAACTGGCAACGCAGGGTTTACCGAGTTTTTTCTTGTCTCAACTTGTCGAACCGACAATTTGACCACGCTGAACGGGTGGTTCATGTAAAACAAAGTATATTAGCCGTTACTCGTCTATTGTGCTCATGCACCCAACAGTGCTGATGTACTCTTTGAACCCGCTGTTTGGGGGTAGGTTTTTCCCGAACCAAAGCTGGTGCAGATTCTACCTGGGTTTTTTATATTAAGAGGTCGACCAATTTTAACTGATGTTAGATTCCAATCTCGCAAATGCGGGGTACAGTTTGTAATCCCTGTGGGCACGCCGTCTAAATGTTAGGCTCATCTAATTCTAGGACAGGTTGAAATCTAATACTTGTGGTGTAAACTGTTAATTATTTCTCCCTCGAGGTAAAATTCTGAAACATTTTCTTAATCATCTCTACTACAATATCTTAATTAATTTATAGCCGTTTAGCCCATCTAGTTATGGAGATGGAGGTAGGGGTTCGACTCTCCTCTGAGGTATACTGTCACTAGTTTCCCTCTCCATAGCTGGAACATTTCTACCTTACTCCTCCGCCAAAAGTGGTGCATGGCTGATAGGTACATCCGCGCATGTTGACGGACGATAACATACAACCAATTTTAGTAGACTTTTGCGGTGGGGGATAGCGTGCCCTAACTGAGGATTCCGAGGCCCCTGATTGTGCATAATCAGAGTTGTGATATCACCAGGAAAAACCTTTTGCAGAGAAGAGGTTTTCGGCATCATTCGAGGTCGTGATCGATTCTTGTCTCGACTTGTCTTGTCGACGGCAAATTTCCACCAAGCATGAACAGGGTCAATTTCATCTTGTACTAGCTCACGGTTTCAAAGTCATGATCTACTCCTGTTTTTGACTTGTTTTTTGTAAACTCACCCTTTATCCCCCCAATAATAAAGGCGGATACATAATAAATAATCAACAATAATAAAAAGAGAATAAATGCAGAGGAGCCGATAAGACAATCGCAAGGCAAATATACAGTACTAAGGTATATCTGTCTTAAGCCTCCCCAAACCCACTCTACAAAGTATATGTTGCTCATAGGAACCTAGCTGAAGAAAAACTTGAGAGAAACATTAGATTAAGTTCATCAATGTTTTATTTATAAATAACAGATATGATAAATTTAAATAAAAAATAGAATATGATATGTATATATAAAAGAAAAATTATTAATGCAATAGCTAGGGGTTCTAACAATAACAAATTATCTGTGTCAACAATAGACATCATAATAAATCCTCTTAATATTAATTTTAGTATTCTGATGGGTGTCAATATGTGCCCATAATAAATACATTATAAATCCAAGGACTCCTCAAAGAACCGAGTCTACCTGCATAATAACACTAACAAACCAGCTAATGATTGCCAAGATAAAAGACCTTGTTTCATACAGACTGCATCAACTACCGCCTCAAGTCAGATGCACTATAAATATTAATAGATAATGACAACAATGACAGCCAAAAACTCATAATTGTAATAAATAACGTTTCACGTCAGACTGGCTATAAGCTTTATAAATAATAATAATAATAACAATGAAAAACCTAACGACTGCCATAATTAACGTATCAGGTCAGACGCACTATTAGATTTATACAAATAATAATAACAGCAAAAATCTAATAAAAGCAATAATCAATGTCTTAAGTCAGACACACTATAAATAATTTTAGAAAATACTATTTTAAGTCAACGAGACTTGAAAGACAAATCTCTCTTACAGTTTTTTGGATCTTATAGTATTTCTCATATAATAGAAAACCCATTAAAACGCAAGTCCATAAGGAACTTTGCATTAGAAACAATTATCTTAATAGACTATTTTATATTAATCGTAGTCTGATGGACTATTAAAAAAATAGAAGTACTATTATTATTATTTCAATTAGCACGTCTGAAAGTATCAGACCAATAACAAGTCATCCTTCCAAAAAAAAAA
>CABEEJ010003561.1:0-56399 GCA_901482245.1 Timema douglasi | reverse complement strand
AAAAAGGAAAACCTACATTTAATATGACTAATTTTGGCCGAAACGAAATTTAGAATTATAAACGCCGAAAAATAATGTACACCTTACATAATTCTTAACACCTAAATGTGCCCAAGGATGATATCCTGTCAAGAGTGATTTTTCAAATGTACTTGCACCAGTATATATCTGAAGATAGTTGCTCAGGGAGGGGGGAAATAGGGGAAACATAAGCCAGGGAAAACAAAGAAACAAGGACAGAGGGAAAGGGTAACGAGACAAGGGTAGAAGCATCGAGCGGCACTGAGGAGGTTCCAGAATAAAATTATTAGATCACACCACCTTGTCAAGCCAGCATGTCATAGATTTTCCCGGCGTGCCCTGTGAAGATTCGTTGATGAGGTGTCTCCAATCTTGCTCAGCCAGTCCACGCGTAATGTTTATCGAGATATGTGGTCGCCGTAGTTAGAGTCGGCTAGGAAGGCACAACAGAATGAGGCCTAGGTGAGTTTTACCCAATATCATCATAGGCGTCGTTGAAATAAGTGTTCAGTTCAATTGTTTTGCTTTTGATCTTGTAGGTTTATGCAATAAAGGCTACAGTTTGTCGAGCCGCCAAACTGGTGCCAGGTATGAGTCATCATAATCACAAAAGTGGATCCATGAAGGATCATGGAAATAAATAAAGTGCAACGAATAGTTAAAGAAGATTTTATTAAATTAGAACAAAACATAAGACATTGAAAAATATGAAATGTTTTTAACAATAAATGATGACACTTTGATTAGTGACAATCAAATTCAATTTTCTTAATGTAATAAACTTAGATTATTGAATTTTAGTTAATCATAATTATGCTTGACATTTTATATTTTAATGTTTGATTCATATAACTTCAACTTCTTTGTATAAAAACATTATGTGAACTTACAGTGAGAGATCAACACTTTAGGCATGTCATTTAAGTACTTTAATATTATACAGAATGTTCCAAAATATTGGAATTTATGCAACTTTGTAAATTTTGTGAAACGTTATACAGGATGTGCGAAAAATTAACTTTTTATCAAAAAGTATACGACTAGTCTCTACTTTCAGACACCCTTTGGGGGGTATTGTAATGTCCCTTAATTGACACTAAAGAATATTTGAAGGCATTGGCAATATTCTCCTCTTAATTATATATACATTATTTTTATTTGAATTTTATTACTTGGCGCTTAAAGCACATCTTCTTCTAAATTATTCATATATGATAGTTACCAGATTCTAACTAGGAAATTACTGGTTATTTCTTGTTTTTAAGTTCACGCACTGAAGTTAGGAGGCATCAGGTACTGTAACTAACTTCAGTGTGTGATGTAAAGTTGAGTCAAAATTGCAATGTAAAAGTCTTTTAAAAATTAAATTCCTGCTCTCGAACAGCCCAGAATAATGTAGATATTCAATTTGAGGCAGTGTCCGGTTATAGGCCATTCTGTATGCTTCTATACGTTTTCGCAAACTAAACATTCTAGTAAGTTCTATTGGACTGAGATATATCATGGGTGGTGTAATTTCAGATCTCACTGTGATACAAGTCATTGTCTCAGACAGAGGTGTGTTCAGCGCTCGTTTAGATTGTGCGCAACAGGGTCAATTGTCTACCCAAGTATCAATGTTATTATCATTGAATAGACTAATATAAACTTGATCTGACGTAATTTATTTTTAAGTCATTGTCTCGGACGGACGTGTGTTAGGCGCTCGTTTAGATTGTGCCCAACAGGGTCAATTTTCTACCCGAGTATCAATGTTATTATCATTGAATAAACTAATATCAACTTTATCCGACGTAATTTATTTTTATCACAAAAAGTGAAGCCCAATGTCGGGGAATAATAATAACTATCACGTAAGATAGCAATAGGCGCACAACGTGGACCCATAGCAATAGACCTCGAAACATAGAGGCATAACAATTAGCGGCCCAACATGGAACCAGCTAATTAGTAACATTACAATTGGCGTCCAAACGAGGGGCCCATTACAGAAGTTACAAATGGCATCCCATTGTGGGGCAAGCCAAGAGGAGTGTTACAATTAGAACCGTATTATCCTCTTTATTCCTTCTATCTATCCTTCCAGCCTTTCACAGTTTTACGAAAACTATTTTTAGTAAACATTTTTCCAACCTAACATATGTATACCTTGGTCCATCTAAATTATAAATCCTATTTCGCTTTTAGCACTGAAATTTTTCCACTCATATAATCTGTGACAAACCACACCATGCCAGTTAACATCTACAAGTCGTAGAAACAGATCATGTACCATCATTTAATGAAGTAAGTTTGTTTGAATATTGTTACAATAATTCCTTTTCAATGTTATATTTTATTCAATCTAACCGTTCTATTATTCAACATTCTTTACTACAGTCTATAATTTTAATTTTTTAACAGGTTCATAATAATGGTATGATAACTTGAGTACCGAAAAATATCAGCCAATTAAGCTTCCAGAAATCTACATAGTAAACGGGAACACCTAAAGGAGTAACGGGACAATCAATCAGATAAGACGTAAATAGATTAAAATAATTTTTAGGAAAAATTTAGGTATTATAACTTTTATACAATAAAATCATGATACCTTTGAGTAGATATGCATACGCTATTTTATGCTTTTAACTTGGTGTTTTAATAAGTTTTTTTCCTCATTATCGTTAAAACTAGTCTCACAATTGTTTGTTTAATATGTTGTGAATGTTAGTTTGACCAATATGACTCGTACAACGAACAAATATTGAGTCAGGGTAAATATCTTATATATACAAAGTGTATTATAAAAGGAAAAACAGATATGCCTAAGAGTACAAAACAACTTGTATAAGGTTTAAGTTAATGAAATTTATCTTCAATATTCTATTTTATAAATTAAATAACTTGAACACACAATATCTAAGTCTAAACATATATTTTAAACATTTGATAAGTTCTTCATACACAGGAAACCAATGACGAGGAGATGTCATCTTCATAGCCCGAAACACATTTTTTGCACCTTACGTGATATTTAATTAACTGTCTATTATCCATTCCTATAAACACCAAACTATAATGGGGAAAAATATATAACCATAGGTCTTCCCTTCTATAAATACAAATTAGCAGTTTTAAATGTTGTTTTTAAATAAATCCAGGACATTTTGAATAAAAAAATACAAAATTCAAAACAGACAACTACATCATTTGACAGTAACGCTTAAGTGACTGTCCACGAAATTAACTTGGTGTCACCTTGTCCTAATAGAGCACCCAGACTATGGTTCTCCAATCTGCCGGCAGGGTACATGCTCAGCGGCCCGTTGCTGAGCGCGCATTTGGGCCCCGTGGAGGGTATGGGGGGACTACGACTTGCATTTGACTTCCTGCCAGGGATAAACTTATCATAATAGTGGTTTGTAGTGTTTTTTGTTGAATGTTTACATAGGAAATGGTTTTAACCCATTTTAAAAGTAACATGACCAAATAAAATATTGGCTAGGCCTATTAATTACCTTTGTCTTTTAGGCAAGGGACTCAGTGTCTTTTGAGGTTTTTTTTTAGAGGGGTTTGGAAGGAAGACATCTAACTCGGGAAAGGGCGGGAAGAGCTTGAAGAGTGAGGATGTTCCAATGCTGGTGGTTTTTAAAACTTTTTTTTTAAGTGCAGGGATGAAAGTACTTAATACTTTTTGGAAATGAGACCTATCAGGGCCAGGAAACTTTATTTTCATCCAGGGGCAGGAAGAGGCCAAGGAACTTCCATTTTATAATCATTGTTTCCTCATAAAGGTTACAGGGAAACAAAACTATTAACCCATGTGTGGCTAATGTCAAATCACTCTGGACTCATATCATATTTAGTCGGGGTTTTTCTTTTTGATTTGGAACATTGGGGCTACTACATATGTATTTTTTTGTTTTATATTTTTTATGTCTTGCTTATAGTGAATATTTGGTTGGTATCTTCAATAGGTATCTTCAGGTTATTGTAGTAAGAATACTTTTTATGGGACTCAACATTTTATTTTATTTTTTTATTCTCACTGAGTCATTGTTGAGTTCCAAAACCAGGTGTCATGTATTTTAGTGCTGTAAATTTAGTTTGGCTGGCCAGCTTGGTAGGGTATCAAACATAACATAATAACAAAGACCATGTGAATAAAGACATAATCTTTATTGGTTTACACTTACAATGTATATAAATATACATTTTGTTCTTCATTTTTAATCGTAGCATATCTTCAGTACCTATTATTATGTTGATTGTGTCCTATTCTATTGTAATTTTTTTATGTCTGGTGCATTAGAAAATAGGGCTAACTGAGGCATTCAATCGGACTCCAGGAGTAACCTTAGCCGACAACAGGTAAGGTTATTTTTGAGTATTACAGCATCCTTCAATCACTCCCCTAGACCAACATATTCCGAGGAGGTCTGTCCACATACAACCAGAAGATTCCCCGAAATGAACTAATTATTTATTCCTTTTTCCTTAAGAAGTACTTTCTGTTTTTAGATATACTTATTTTTTTTCCTTAAGAAGTACTTTCTGTTTTTAGATATACTTATTCTTTTTATCATTTTTCTTAGCACTCTAAGGGTAAAAGCACTTGTGATTTTATACTCTATACACATTGTACACTTTAATATATTTATAATATTAATGTAAGCACTTGTTAAATGAGCCCTTTGGGACTCAATTGTCTCTACAATTGGCAATGTCACAGATCTTCCTTCGTTTGTCACCTCACACTCTTCTTCAGTATTTCCAACTGAACTCTTCATCTTGCCATGGGTTTTTGCATTTCATGTCTTGTCTGAAATTTCCATGCAAAAACATGAAATCAAAATAATCGACATGTCAAACTCATAAATCAAATCAATATAAAATGTTACCAATGTTATGTGGATTGCATTTTCATAATCTTCAAACAGGCCATCCCTGTTCACAAATTGACCTTATTCCAATATTAAACGATATTCATCCTCAACTGAAATTAACCATAGAATATGAAACAACAGTATTAATTACCTTGACCTCGCCATCATGAAGAACACCCAACAGTATTAATTACCTTAACCTCACCATCATGAAGAACACTTAACATGATTAATTACCTTAACCTCACCATCATGAAGAACACTTAACAGGATTAAATACTTTGACCTCACCATCATGAAGAACACTTAACAGGATTAATTACCTTGACCTCACCATCATGAAGAACACCCAACAGGATTAATTACCTTAACCTCACCATCATGAAGAACACTTAACAGGATTAAATACTTTGACCTCACCATCATGAAGAACACTTAACAGGATTAATTACCTTAACCTCTACCATCATGAAGAACACTTAACAGGATTAAATACTTTGACCTCACCATCATGAAGAACACTTAACAGGATTAAATACCTTGACCTCGCCATCATGAAGAACACCCAACAGGATTAATTACCTTGACCTCACCATCATGAAGAACACTTAAAAGGCCAATAACAAGATTAAATATAAAATCTATAGCAAGCCTAAACACACAAATGCCATCCCCTATTGATCCAAACCACCATAACTTCCATAAAAAAGGGCCACCTTCCACAGCTTAATATTCTTATAGATTCTGTCATGAACCACTTAACAAAAGGAACTTCAAAATTTAACTTGATATCATCAAACAAATGGTTGTTTCTACATTAATTACTTTACAAAATCCTTCAAAAACATAAATCAACTATCAACAATTCTGAGCTTAAAAGTCAACCCTAATGGATTAGATTCAAGTACATTGGATCAGAAATCAAAAGAACCACCAACATATTCAAAAAAATTATATAAACGTAGCTTTATGTACTAATAGAAAAATCAAACACACATAAGTAACTACAATTTAAACAATATCAATCAATATAAGAAAAAGTGGCATCTATCAATTAAATTGTGAATATAAATCCATATGTGTAGGTTAAACAGGATGACAGAATTTAATTAGACCATGAGCATTTGGGATTTTATATTATGATTGAAACAAATCAACCTTTGTCAAACATCTAAAAAACATGTCATCAACCTACTCCCTTCAATAAATGTGCAAATTTTTTTATAAAATTCTCATACAGGCACTGGTTCGCTACCATTTACATTGTGGTTTAACCATGTTTAGTGTTTCTTTATCAAAATCCTGAGTATGATGTAAAGTTGAAAATAGTCATCAAATGTTGGCCACTTACACAGCTTCTAAACACAAGTAAAACAAGAATTATAACCTAAGGAATCGTCAATCTGTAAACTTACCTTTGTTACTTTTATTAATCGTTTCAATTTCTAATCAATTCAATCATTACCAATTTCCAATTTTAAAACACAAATTTCAATTAATCTTTCTGCTTAAATCAAGTACAATATACAATATAAAAATTCTACAGCCTCATCCACAGTTCTAAAGTATTATTAAAGTTTTAAAGTGAACAATATAAAGGATCAATTTTACCATTGTTCATAAGCCTGATTGATTTTAAATGTCTTAATTTTAATGTGTTTGTTATATTGTTACAAAGGCACTCATGCTAAATATTTTATATGACCATCATTCTTCATTATATAAAATTCAATGTTTCATGTATATTTTTCAAGCTTGTTTAATATTCATTAAAACCTTCTTTGGCATATTTTATAATTATTTATCATAACATATTGATTCGTAAATATTATATAATCTCTCTATACTACATATTAAAATGTGTTTTAAAAATATCTCCAAAATGTTTATAGAGTATGTTCCCAAGTTAAGCAACCAATCTTAGGTGCGTGGTAGAGGAGCAAAAGGCTAGCTCTAAATGCCCTTTAGAGCTCTACTTGTTCTCTTCCTTTTCAGGCCAACAGAAAAAAAAAACTAAATAAAAACTGGTTATGTGTTTAGTACTTTAGTAGTTATTCAAAGTCAAATATCTTTGTTTTGAAGATCAAAGTCATTAAAAAGTCTCTGTTTTCACCATAAACAACATTCAGTGTGTGACAGGCTAGTTGCATTTAGCTCTCACAAACTAAAATATGCTAGGCAAACGTCTTTGAAAACTAACACAAGTTATTAACACCATGAGAATCTGATTGTTGACTTGCCAGATTATGTAAGGAATGCTCTCCTTGTTGACTGAAGACAAGCCAACCGAGCCTATACCACCAAACATTGTGTTTGACCCGGCTCGAACCTCTACACTGTTAGTCGTGCAGCCTCTTCATCATTGGTGTGTGCATAAGCTTTTTCCTACCTGCAGCGTGGTCATCCTTCGCGAAACACCGATGGCTTTCTAGACTTCACCCTCTCCTCCTTCTTCTTTACTTCTTGTGCGATATCTCAACCGTATATATGCTAGTTCCCCTGGTTATGTGTGATTGTTATTCTATTATTCTTTCGGCCACTGACATCGAGACTTCATAGCTGTTAGCATACTTCTCTAACTTAGAAGATAGTGGACCCAACTATGACGCCAGCTCACCGTGGATGTTGCCTGTTCATCTAATAATCATTAATGTTAATTAGCTCTATGTGGAGATACAGAACACCTAGCATGGTGGGAATTTTTTAAGGTATTAATCTTAATACGCTTGACATGGTGGAGTATAATGCTTAAAATGCTTAGGATTTAATATAACTAGCTTCTAATTCCATTTGGGGTTATAACTAATCTATTTACTATGTCTGTTCAAAGCAAACATTTATGTCAGTGGATGTCATGCTAGTATCCTTCCGGTCTGTGTACTCTAGTTGAGAAGTTAATTGCTCCAAAATATTAGACCAATATTCCATTGGGCTGAAATACTATTTTTAGCTCAAATAAGCCTATTTAGGTCACAGGCTTCTACTTAAGCAACTGTTGTTTTGGACCATGAGGTGCGCAACTCATGGATATTAGTGGTTGTGTAGTGGGCCATGTTGTTTTTCCTATTTCTTGTGTCTGACACCCTTAAGGTGCAGGTCAGAATTAAATGTTTCATGTTTGCATTAACAAACCCTGTAGTTTGGTGTTGCTTTGCATGAGCCTATTATGGCTATAAATATAGAACAAACAATTATGGTTGAGAACAACCCCAGTGTTTAAATTTGTATAGCTTAAAACCCTACAATTCTTAGTTGCGGAGTTATTTCTTGTAACTCCCTCAAATTGGAGTTACTAACTTGCAACTTGTCGCTCATGACTCTTGAGTTCAATTAATATTGTAAGTTTCATAATTGGCTACAATATCTCCTTAAAGTAGAGCTAATTAAGTTATTGCTCATTGCTCACACTATTGTTGCGTGTTTAGTACCTCTAATGATTGTTGTACTTAGACGATTAGTTGGCCAACATTCAAGTTCATGTCAATATTCCTATAGTAAGTGTTTTGATAGCCATTCGTTTTGGAATAAGCTAGTGTACTTCTTTAAGGAGTTATGGGCCATAAAGTGTAGAATCTTATGTTTAGTAGCAACATGCTCTTATTAGACCCTTTGCATAACTCCTGTTATGTGTTCATATGCTTTATATTGTAATATTTTCTAAACTTTATTCTTAAGAGGGCTGTGCCATCCACCAAAGATATATGTATATTGAAGTCTGTAAACATAATTATGTTATGTAATTGTTTGATTGGCTACTAGAATCCGATAAATATTACATTTCACTTGTATTGTGCATTATTGATGTGTCAACATCATTCACGCTGCCTTGTATATTTTGTATTTGCTATGTGAGCTTAGTAGTGCAAGTTAATTAATACAAAATATCCATTAGTTTGTCTAATTTGTTTAGCTAGCAATCATTTCTTATACATATTTCAATAGTGAGTATATCAATTTGGAATTTGTGTATAGGTTTTTGCCACAAAATGTTAATGTTGCTCACCGTGAATATTCCATGCAATTTACAAAAAGAAGATTGCTTCACAGGTCAGGGTTTACTTAAACATTCCAATGACAGAGGGAAATAGGATAATTTAATATTGTGTCCTGAGCTGATAGTTTTTGAACCATTTCAGAATGAAAGAAGAACAGCCCTCATATTAAAGCATTTTGAACAGAACTAATCAAAAAGTATCAGTAGATCTGGCTTTGAGATAGGAATTTCACCCACAGTCATAGAGAAAATACTCTGAGTCAATGGAAGTCATCCATACCACCTTCAACATTTCCAGCACTTATTGCCAGAAGATCTCACACTTAGGAGAACATTTTGTGATTAGTTTTTAAACCAAACCAATAGCCATCCACAATTTCTGCAAATAATTTTGTGGTCAGATGAAGCGACATTTACTAGACAAGATAAGCCTCAATCAAAGGAATAATCATGTTTGGTCACATGGGAATCGAGCAATTTGTGATTGTTTCCAACACGGTTTTTAGTGTAATGTGTGGTTATGAATAATGGACTACATTTTAAATGGCCCCAATTTTTTTTACCACTTTGCTTGAATGCTGAAATATTTCTTGAATTTTTGAACAATTACTTTTATGAACTTTTAGAAGACATTCCTTTAAAAATGAAAATGAACCCTTGGTTTCAATTAGATGGCTGTCCTACTCACTACGCCAGAAGTCCTCGGCAATAGCTTAGTATTCATTTTCCTGGAAGATGGATCAGTTGTGCTGTACTTGGCTTGGCCTCCATGTTCCCCTGAATTTTTGTATGGGGCGCTCTCAAGGAAAAAATATATGAAGTGCCTGTTAATGACCTTCAATCATTACAACAAAAGATAGTGCATGTGTGGGAAGAAACAACAAACACACAATGTCAGTCAGCCACTAGTTCTGTCGTTGAAAGGTGCAATGTAATATAGACGTTATTTTGAGGAAATTATATTAATTAAATATATTATTTAACTTTAATTATGTTTAGTTTTTTGATGTTTGCTCAAAAAGGAAGCAAAATGAAGCAAATCTGCTAATGATATTTATGGAGCCCCGTCCACTTTCTTAAGTTTAGCTATTTAACCTGGGAACACACTGTATGGAACATAGGAATGTTTTTTTTTTCTAGTTTGTTGAAATTTCTTCATTTTATTATTTTTAATACTTCCATAAAGTTCCAGTTATGTGGAAATCTATGCCTAAAAAATATTTTCTAGACACATTACAAAATTAGTTTTAATTTTATTATTAATAGGAGGATAATTATGTTCAAGCATTATTAATAATAGGTTAGGTGTAAAAAATAGCACCGACCTTAGCATTACCCAAATAAAGTATATATAGTTAATATTTTTTTCTATTTATATACTCGTATATATATATATATATATATATATATATATATATTACAAATGTTATTTAAATATATTATTTTATAATAATACAAGTTACAGAAAAACGATTTTGCAGATTTAATAAGTAAATTATTTTCTTACTAATAATCCAACTTTGTTAGGAACATCAGTTTAGGACTGTATCTAAATTTCCAACATAGTTAGAGTTAACAAAAGAATTAAAAAAGTGAGATTAGAGTCATTGCAAGAATATATAAATTTAAAAATAATCAAACTGCAATCACACCTTCATAAAACCAAACAGGTTTTCTTATCATTATTATATGTAAGACTCTGAAGTACAAAATGTATACCTGCCACATGAATATATAAGATTGAAAAATATCTTAATCGTTCCCACAGCTTCAGTTAAATATGAACTTTGTTGTGGAAGAACCACATCAGGGCAAACATAAAACCACCCGGACTTTTCACTTCATCTTGAGCCATGTAACTTGTAGCTTCCGATATGCTCATCTCAACAACTTCAATCAGCTCTCCTTCTTTCGGGTTACCTCCTCCTGCAACAAAACATAACACTACAAAATATGTCTTACAAGTTAGGGTTACTATCATCTGTGAACTGCACCGTGTTTTACTCCTTGTTGATGTTAGACGCTTATGTACTAATTACACTAATGTGGTAGGGCTTAGGAAGGTTGAATTTAGAGGACATTCACCCACATTTGCATGGAGGGAGAGTGGAGTATCATTTAGGATGAAAAAAAAAATCAGTACACTTGATCGGGATCAAACCCTGATCTCCCCGTCTTTGGCAGACTAGTTTATTGCGAGGGTAACACCTTAGACCATCCGACCCCTCAAGTGGGTTTTGTGGGATATTTTAATAGTGTGGTTGGTAGCATTATTTTGACTAGTGGAGATGAGTTTGTTTGTTTGTTTGTGTAAGGACAGAACATAGTGGCTTGTTATGAGACTGAGCATGTTAACAGTGAAAAGTGTATCTTTCAGACCTTTAGTGTACTTGAGCAATCACAGCTCTATGAGCTAAATAATTATGACACTGGTTTGTTTAGTCCAAGTTCAATTTTTGTTTGCAATATCAGGGGATATTTGTGAAGTATATAATTATTTGATTGAAGAATTTAAGGATTAAGCTTTATCCTTTGGATAAAATAAATATAATGAAGGTAATGTGAGATAGATTTTAAAATTAGAATACCCAAAGATTTTGATATGTCCAAATACTAAATTAGGGTTTTTATTAGATTGCAGCGAAATCACTAGGTTAGAATAGAAATCAATGCTGTCATAAATGCACTATTCGTTTTAATATTTCATTCTCTCAGCCTTTTTAGTGAAATTATTCAAGGCTTAAATTTGAGAGTGAATATAATAGTGGTGCGGACAACCCTGTAGATATCTATTCTAGACTAGATATAATACACTTGGTGCATTAAAGTTACATTTTGATCATTCATTATTACTATACTATGGATATTAAAACATATAAAATTCTCCAACACTAGCCAACTGTCACAAAAGAATAATATGCAGTGAAAAATGAAAATACTAGCGACATCTGTAAGCTACTCTTTGAAGAAATCAAGTCTCATTTAAAACCATGTTTTTACATACTAAAGGAGTGAGTGTGTAATATATCATTGTATTCATTAATTACTTAACATGAATCTAAATAAAATTTTAAAAGGATCGACATATTATTATAAGTTATGTTTCATAAACTCTTAATTTCACAAAAAAAGAAGTATCTGCATATTATTTTACCCTCATTTAAAATAAATTGAAATGGGAACATTGATATCATCTTAATAAACAGTATTCAGCCAATAGCCAGGTCTGTTTGGAACACAGGCCTCTCCTTTTCCCCAACCACCTATCCTCCACCAACAAGACCCTGTCTTCTCCTCTCTCCTACACACTTCTCTGAACTCTCTTCAGACCCTTGTCCTTTGGTCTTTCTCTTGACCTCCTGCCCGCCACTTCAATAGCCAACATCTTCTTTGGTATTTTCTTTCCCTCCATTCTCCTCGCATTTAATAAAACATTTAAATTACTTTTTGTATGTCTTTTTAAAACGCCACAAAAATGACTTAAGATACTAAATGTCACTCAAATAAAAGGTCATTACAATATTGACTAATTAAATCGTTTTCCCAATTTTGAATTTTTCCAACAAGTGTAGTGATAACTGGTTGGTTCAGTCTTAAGTCTTAAAATCAAGCTGAGACCAAGATTATGCCAAAAACAATCAAAAATAATATTATGTACAAATCAACAAATCCTTTAATTCTTAAAGGTTATTTTCCCCAAACATAATTAAAGGTGATCAATTTTTAATGCTCAGTTGGTAGTAAAATGAGTTTGGTAGTAAACAAGAAAAGATACTTTTCAGTTATTCTTATATAAAAAATACACTAAATTTTTATTTTTAGTATATTAGTTACGCAGGTATATCAAACTATGAAAATATGACCAGTATTGATTACAAAATTTTAATTAAATCCATTCAGCTACTCAAATTCAATGGCATGCTAAAATAAAGAGCCATAATTAGGAATTTATCAAACATATACTTTCCGTTAAAACCCTGAGATCAATTTATTCAATGTTATAATTTTTGGGGGGCTTGTACATATTATATGTGTGGTAAGTTATAGAGTTTGCCATTTATAAATTTGTGTGTGTGTGTTTGGTTGCCATCTATTAGTTGTGTACTGCCCTCAATTCAAATTGTGTTGTTCCTTTTGCCCTCTAGCAAAAGTATGATGAATTGGAGTTGACCTTTGATGCTTTTGTATTTTATAACACAGATTGAGACTTAAAGTCCACCATTTGTGGATATGAAGCACAATTTTCATAAAAGTTGCTTGTTTTAGAAATGTTGGAATGGAAATATTATACCAGTGAATACAATTTAAGATTTTTTACTTAAGATGTGTTTTGGAAAAATGTCGGAATGGAAACTATTCTGAGTAGATATATAATTCAGGATTTTATGTATATAAAATGTCAAAAAGTCTAGTGGATACAAACCAGGATTTTCATTAGTGTTGTTTGTTAGAGAAAGCTCAGAATGGATACAATACAGTCATCTCGACTAAGATAGGATAACAAAGTAAAATATGAGTTCTTGGCTGAACTATCAAAAGTTTTTTGGTAGACATACCACTGTATAGAATTATATTTGTAATATAAATCACTACTGTATAGAATTATATTTGTAATATAAGTTCAATGAACCCTTTCAAAGAAAAATGTTATTGTGGTTTATGCATAAAATCAACTAATATGATTACTGTTGTGTTCAACACAAAGTTATTGATGACTTAATCTAAGGGAAGGATGAACAGAGTAGATTAAAGATAATATACCTGCACTAGCAAGGACAGATAGATAAACCACTCTCAGTATAACTGTTAACAGTGGTCAAATGCAATCTTTCATAATAGTGAGTGCTACAGCAGAAAAAAAAACATTCAAATATTAATAATCATATCTGGATATTTTGTGAAGATTGTAAAGTAATCATCGAAAGCATAAAATTGTGAATGTAATAATATATTTAAAACAATTTGGGAAGTACTTTAATATATTTGGAAATATGGAAAAACTTTTATATAATTTCATGTAAATTAATCAGGTTGTGATAATTTTATGGTTACCTTGTTGGAATAAGATGAACAACTTACCAGATCCTATTTTCATCTGGTCAGTGACCTCTACATAGAACATGGTCTGTTTGTCTCCTGATGTGCCAATACCTGATCTGAAACCAAACAACAAAGGTTTAAAATGTTTGTTGCTGCACAACTTTGCTAGTGTTCAGTAGATATTTTAATTAATACCCACCCGCCTCGGTGGCGTAGTTGGCTAACGCGCTTGTCGTGTTGAACTCGACTGCTGAGGACGGGGAGATCGAGGTTCGAATCTCGGTTGGGTGAACTGGGGGTGGTTTTTCCTAAATGGTTTTCCACTCTTCCTCCACGCAAATGCGGGTTCACTTCCTCTAATTAAACCTTCCCAATTCCTAATCCATTAGAGTAAATAGTACTTAAAGCGTATAACCCAAACAGGTAGTAAGACGCGCTGCTAAATATAAAAAAAAAAAAAATACCCATTGATACAGACTAAATACGTGTTTAATTATGCTAGCTAATGATTTAGCAAATATCAGAAAAAAGTGGGAATACTACATGACAGTTATGCAACTATACATTTTAATTTTAGTTAAGTTTGGGATACCCAAAAACTTCTCAAGCTAATGAGGTTGACTGATGCACATTTCAGGGTACATGTTGGAGGTCACTTATCAGATACTTTGAAATACATAATGGGTTGAAACCAGGAGTTTCACTTTCCCAAATTACTTTTTAATCTAGCCTTAGAGTATGCTATCAGGGTGATGCAAGAGAATAAGGAGGGGTTTATATTAAACGGTATAATGCAGCTATTTGAAGGGGTTCGTGAGATTATATATATTTGGGAAAATTTTTAACTACCAATAAATATTAGATTGTAAATTCAGAAAAGAATACAGTCGGGAAAAGCATTCTATTACTTAGTAAGTTTTTTACATTTCACCTGCTTTCAATGAAAGTAAAACTCAGAATATACAAAACAATAATTTTACCAGTTCTTCTCTATGGTTATGAAAAATTTTCGTTCTGATTTATCTAAGCATTACAGCCACCTAGTATACACATCAGGCAACCAGAAAATCTTGGGAAGAGAATTACTGCAAAAATAAATAATAAAAAAGTTAAATTCATAAGTAGACCTGAACATTTCATGATTGCAAAATATGCTATTTAAAAAAATACTTTTAAAGGGAAGTTTTAAGTTTCTAACAACTTTTTTAAACCTTGGAATTTTTTTGTCATTTTTTATAATGTGAATTTTAATGAATTTTGATGTTTACTGTGTTTATCACAAATTTCAACATATTTCATATTTAATTCATGAATTTCAATATTTCAAGCTGAAAAATAAAAAATAATCATAAAGATGATAAAAAAACATTTGCTCATTTGTGAAGTCACTTTTCCATTTGAGGTTCAAAGTATTAATGAGAATTTAATTTTGCAGATAGAATGGTATTATTGTATATTTTAAGTAATAATTCTTCACAGTTAAAAGTGACTATATTTAAATATATGTTTGTATTGTTATAATTTATGCACACTGCATACACTAAAAATTAGCTAACACTTTTTACAGGTTAAATAATTTATAGAATTGACAAATCAATATGAACAAGTCAAACTGGAACACTTCTGGGTCGTCTGAAGCTGGTAAATCTACTAATCCCTGTCAGTATTATAGTTTTAGCAGCCTACTACACACAAGTAACGCTTGGATGGCTCCCACTTCACTTTTAATTGGTTATATTTTTCAATTTGTGACTCTTGAAAAATATATTTGCTTCAATGTTGTTTGGCTACTTTGTGTCAATGTTGACTGAGCGTGGTATCTCAGCTCACAACACAGTTTTGAAAGAAGACATAATTTGTGTGAAGAAAATATTTAAGACATTTGAAGCCAAGTACTAAATATATTTGAATGAAGAAGAAAATGTGTTTCTGAATGATGAACTTTTAAGTGTAACTAAAGTTATTTAGAACATATGTAGTACTAAATATTTTTTTTAAATGCTGTAATGGATTTTAGGGCTACAACAAATCTGGAATACATAAAGGGTACTAGGTACTGAAATAAAACTTTTTAAGGTAATGTAGTCTAATACCTATTCTTAATGGATATTTACAGGGAAATTTAAGAATTAAACATAAAATGTATTTTGTAATATTAACTATAAAAAATATATACATACAGTAAATAATCTTACCAATTATTGTTTTACCACTTTTCAACATCTATTTCCACACTTTGGCTCACTTTTATTTACTAAAAAGTCCAGATTGCTATTCTTGAGTTTTTATAAGTGTGAAACCCATTACAAGAAGGTTTTTTCATAGCTTTTTTTTTACTTTTTCCTGTGTCCGCAAGAAGTGTGAATATTTTTGTCACAAATTAAGAGACCTCAGATCACTTTGTATTCTTGAGAGTGATCATTTATACAAGGTGCATTCACAAAGTAAAGTCCGTTGAGATATGACCACCAAAATAAGCTCGTAGACATGTGCATTCATAGTAAGAATCGACTCATGAGCTTTCTGTTGGTCTCTTTATTTCAGTTTTAGACTTCCCCATCTGAATTTATGTGAGAGAGTGATTTAAAATGAGTCTTCACATAAATAATCCCGCCAGTTGTGAGGTTCGTAGTATTATACAATTTTTGTTAGCTGAAAACCTTAACGCTGCAGAAATGTATTGTCGGATATGTAAGGCTTACGAGCCAGATGCCATGAGTGAAAGTAAGGTGAGACAATGGGTTCTTCTGTTTAAAGATGGTGTCACCAATGTTCATGATGAGGAGTGCAATGGCCGACCAAGTGTGGTGACTGGCAATTTAGTGGAACATGTGGACACGAAAATTCGTGAGAACCGTTGAATTTCCAGAAGTTTCACGGCCACGCATTCAAAAAATCGTGACAGAAAAGCTAGGCTACAAGAAAATGGGTTCTCAAAATGCTGACTGAAACACAAAAACAAAAATGAGTGGAGTCAGCGCAAATGTTATTTTAGTGTTTTGAAAAGGAAGGAAATGAACTTTTTTCTCAAATCGTAACATGCGACAAGACTTAGATGTTGTACACAAATGTTGAAAGAAAACAACAATCGATGCAGTGGCATCATTAGACATCCCCAAAAGCAAAAAAATTCAAACAGGAACGCTCCACCAAAAAAATCGTGGCTTTTGTTTTTCGGGGCCAGGTGGGTTTCCTGCTTGTTGATTTTCTTGAACGTGGAAGAACCATTAATGCTGCGGGATATTGTGAAACCTTAAAAAAGACTCAGATACGCAGCTCAGAACAAAAGATGTGGCATGTTGACATCAGAGATTTTTTTTTTTTGCATGACAATGTTTGAGCCCACACTGCAGCTCAAACTGTTAAGCTGATTCAGCAGTTTGGATGGGAACTGCTGGACCACCCACCCTACAGCCCTAACCTCCTCCAAGTGACTATCACTTGTTTGTGAATATGAACCGGTGGCTGCCCTCTCAGCGTTTTTCAGAACACGAACTCAAGAGTGGTGTGAATCACTGGTTCAAATCACTGATGGCAGTTTTTTTTGAAAGGGGTATAAAGAAGTTTTTTGCCAAAATATATAAAATGTCTCGAAGTCAATGGGAACTACATAGAAAAATAAAGGAAGTATGCAAGTATTTTTAGCCCTCTATCCAACTTTTCTATCCCTATTAGTTTTTTTATTAATTTATGGTACTTTAATTTGTGGACACGCCTCATAGTTCCCATTAGCCTTGATCTGTGATCAGTTGATTCCTCAGAGATTGCTGTGAAAATCGTATTGTTGGAAGTAAATAATCCCAGATTTAGCTGTTCAGAGTCAGGTTTTGTGTTAGTATGTTGGTAAGAGAGGGCACTTGACCCCTCTTGGATTATGTATGTTTTCATTCTTTACAGCTTGATCACTAATCTGAATATGATACATATATGATATATTCAAAAATATTTATTTATTTGGTTTTCATACATTCAAAGTGTGTAAGATTTTGTTTGATACACTGTGTACTTTGTTTTTCTTTGTTTGTGTACCTTTTTGTTCATATTTCAGTTTTACTCTAAGAAGTTCTGTATTTGAAACTACTTTGTCCCCTCAATGATATACAGTTGGCCTTGGTTATAGAGTCATCAAAGGGGCCAAACAAATTTTGACGTTATGTCAACGTGACGTTATAAAAAAGGTACCAACAGAACACTTTTAATAGCTTGTAAGGAAGGACATTTACAGTAGAATCCACTAATCCAAACTCACGGCATGCATCAGCCTTTTTCCGTTCACTTTCACAAGCTCTAATAACATGTACTTTATCTTGAATAGATAGAACTATTCTTTTTGTACTACAACTTGACATGATTATAAAAAATGTAGGCCTAAGCATATATAACCCAACCGGGTAGTAAGACGCGTTGCTAAGTATTATTATTTTAATTGGCTTTTTAAAGGAGGTGAGTGTTGTAAGCATAAAAATTATCTGGTTTGACAAATGAAGGAAGCATTTATAATTTTTTCATCCACATAGTTCTATAAGTTTTACTAACTTAATATTTAAACAATAAACTAAGTTAATTTTTGTATATGAAATGGGGCCTCGAAATACCATTTTCCCAGCCTGGCAATAAACTCGGAAGTAATGACATGTTGAAGATAATGCAAATATTCACATCCCCCTTCTGTAATAATTTGGCACACCATACTTTATAATTATTCAATTATATTGACACTTTCTTTCTCTGAACTTAAAATTACTTTTTTTTTAAATATCTGATAGTTCATTCATATTTTTCATTTTAAAGTTTATGTTTAATCTTTACTTTTCTAAGAGGTCCCTTTTAAGGAAAGGCCCTAAAGCAGGTCCTCATAATGAAGAGGGGTTAAGCTGGACTGAATGTCTCAATGAGTGAATTGTTGTGAGAGTCCTATTGGTCAATACAACCCCGTCACCCAACAACTACATTAACTTACACATTTCAACTAGACTGAGCGGGTTGGACTTGGTCACCTCGCACCATGTCTGGATCGAACATTTCTTCCAAGTGGAATGGGTATACAGAAAAACAAGAACTTTTCCTCTCTTTTCATGAAACACCACCTGAGAGAACTTCCTCAATTTAGAACATTGTGCATGCATGAGAACTGAGGGGAAATATTTAGTAATTCCTCCTCCCTACCACGATTCGACGAATAAATGACTTTGTACGCATGCATCAGCAAGAACTCTTACTGTGAATCACCGATTGTTCGCGCATCAAGCAATCTTCATCACGTGTGTAACTACTCCATTTTCGCCCCACTGAAAATAAACTTACTATAAACCTGTGCTCACTATTCTAATAATAATTATAATAATACTTATCACTGTGTCTTGCTACTCGTTCGGGTTATGCGCTTAAGTACTAATCACTCTGATGGGTTAGAAATTGGGAAGGTTGAGTTTAGAGGAAGTGAACCCGTATTTGCGATGGGGAAAGTGGATAACTATTTAGGGAAAACCACCCAGAGTTCACCCGAGCGAGATTCGAACCTCAATCTCCCCGTCCTCGACAGCTCACTATTCTAGATCACTCTTTGATGTTTGTTTGGTTGTAGAGGCTAACTGACGCATAATATAAACTAAAATGTTATTATTATTAGCACTATGTCTTATTATTACCCATTCAGGTTATACACACTTACGCTAATGTGTAATGGTAGGGTGATTGTGAGATGAAATGGAGGATCTACAGTTTAACATGGGATCTGAACCACGGTGGAGGCCTGGCATTTCCCACATTCACAAGATGTGATTAATACATGCCGAGTCAAAGGTGAAGGAAAGGTTTGGCAATCAGATAAATGTGCTGGGCCCGAGGATTGAACCTCGGACCCCCAACACAGAAGTCTGACACCTTAACCCTAGACCACCAGCTCAACTAAACTAAAATTATCTTTTGATGTACTTTTTTTTAAATATAAAATTAAGGAATATTATTGGCAACTCTTCAAGTTAGGTGCAATTTAATTTGCCGCATATATATGAAGTTCTTAATTGGAAGTGTTAGTTAAAATTTAAATAAAATATAACACTGCTTGGATATGAAGTTTATTAAAACTATTTCCCTTGGTATTTGATTTAAATCTTGAATTTAGATGTGCCGAGAAAGCCTAACTGATAGAATAAATCTAACGTTAGATAAACTTAGTTTTGGCAACTTCAGGTTTTGTTGTGAGGAATATTAAACTTGTCAAGTTTTTTTTTGTGATAGGTCAGGTAATTTATTTTCCTTCATGTTGTTTAACTTAATTGTGCAACAATCTAGGCTTGGTCGCTTACAATGATGGTTTATCCACTTCTATATAGTTTGATTAAGTTACTATTAGCCACATTTGAATGTAGTGTATGGTTAGACGCAGAGTTCTGTTGGATGACAGATATTTGTGAGCTGCTAATTTTTTGTAAGTTTTCATAAAGTTAGGTTTAGTATTAGAATGGGCAGTTATTTATCTTGGTGATCAAGGTGACCATCCAGATGCTACTTTCATGTTAGAACTTTCACTCAGAAAGTTTACTAAATTATCGAATAACAATTTGACCCTTCCATTGATATTTAGAAGTCCGGTACAGACATCAGTGGATTGAAAACTCTGATTATTTTTAATCATGTAAGTTGTTAACTTTCATTAGATAGGGATTTATTCTCGCACGTGTTATGATGTGCTTATTTGTTTTTACATTTCTAAAGCGCTTGCCTGAATGTAGTATTTTAATTCCTTCTTGTTTGAATTTATTATGAAAGCTGAGGATCTATCAAATTTCTAGTAGAATAAGTTATATTCTTTTATCCATACTTGTAGCGTGTTCACAATTCTTGTTTCTATTTACCTTCAAATTATTAGAATTATGTAGTAAATGGACTTAGATCACTTTTTTTTTTTTTTTTTTCTTTAAAGCACCGCCCTGTTTTTTAAAACCTGGGCTTACCCATGTTTTTCTTCCCTTCAATTTTGGACAACTCTATCCTNTTTTTTTTTTTTTTTTAACTTAAAGCACCGTCCTGATTTATCAAACCTGGGCTTACCCATGGTTATCATGCATTCACATTTAGGAACATGATACCTTTTAGCTATTTTCTGTAGTAACAACAAGTTGTTGGGACTTTGAATATGGGGCTAAAGTTAAAGAGTTTGTCAAATTAAGCTTCCCTGATGACAACATTGCTTTCATTTGTAAGTATTATTTGTACATTAGCTAAGGTCAGAAGTTCTGTGTTTTTATTTTCTGAGATCCTCTTCGTCATCATGATTACCTCATATCAGAAAGTTTTGTTTGCCACACTGTCTTTATCGGTGGTATCAAATATGTTCAATTTTCTACAGTTATATTATTCACAGTTTAATCTGACTTTAACTGAGAGCATCCTGTCTTAAAATGTATTTTTAAATTCAAAACATCTTATGATTGTTTTTCAATGATAGAGGCCTGAGTGCAAAGCATTTCTTTTCCTTTTTTGTAGTTTTGAAAGAGAGTCAGTTTGTGGTTCTAAGAGACACTCTCCCTCCTTTGATCCAAAATGTACACATGCATTGTAGTAATCTCCAGTATCTTTGTCACTGTACGTCAACCATACAAACTCGTCAAGCCATAATCTTTGTCACTGTATGTCAACCATACAAACTTGTCAATCCATAATCTTTGTCACTGTACGTCAACCATACAAACTCGTCAAGCCATAATCTTTGTCACTGTATGTCAACCATACAAACTTGTCAATACATAATCTTTGTCACTGTACGTCAACCATACAAACTTGTCGAGCCATGATCTTTGTCCACGGATCTACTGTGTATGATGTTTTAAGTAATCAGAAATAGTTGCCAATATCAAGCGTGTTTCATACCCAAGCTTTCTATAGGTATTTTATTATTTGAACATGTTTCACACCATCTACTCAGTTCGGTAATTGACTTGTGTTATTTGGAATGGGTGCTATCCTTTGTCACATGTTGGCTTGGTTTTGGCTCGTCTGATAAGCGGTATCTTTTCATGCTGAGGGCTTTGAGTGAGGTTTTTTAAGTTTGAGGTGTTGGTACCTAATCTCTTCTGTGCATTTTAGATGCCTCAAAGGCTATTGTTGCCTCGGGCAACTTCCTTGGTCTGTTCTTCGTAAGTATCAGGAGAGAATGGTGGGGGTGTGTGTGTGTGTGTGTGTGTGTGTGTGTGTGTGTGTGTGTGTGTGTGTGTGAGAGAGAGAGAGAGAGAGAGAGGAGGGAAATATCTTGTTAAGGTAAAGGGATGTAGGGGTGTAAGAGGGTGTCTTAGGGCAGTGGAAATAAGGGAGGTGGAGATGTGTAGATTGTCATGTGATGGTGAATAGGGAGAGTAACCTGGAGGTGCCATGGGTGCTACTGGTGAGGATGGGGATGTTTTGAGAGAAGTGTTAATTGAATTAAAACAGATAAGTTCAGAAGGGTGAATTAAGACCGGATGGATTCTCTTATACAGGATTATTTGGAAAACTCGGTTTCCATAACCAATATACAAACTTATTTTGTTTGTGGGAGATATATTTATATTCCACTGTGGTATTTATACTAGGTAGTCTTACTTATGTCTAACTGTTTAATTGTACTGCGATCTGTTGTGGGAAAGATGTATTACTTATGCTGCTGTGTTCTGGTCGCAGTGGCCGCTTTTAGTCCTGCTTCAGGGAGGTTATTCAGATGTTGTGTAACAAACTAAATCCAATGGTTGAGTGGCTCCTTCTGGCCCTGCTTCGAGGAGGTTATTCAGATGTTGTGTAACAAACTAAATCCACTGGTTGAGTGGCTCCTTCTGGCCCTGCTTCAGGGAGGTCATTAAGATGTTGTGTAGCAAACTAAATCCACTGGTTGAGTGGCTCCTTCTGGTGCTGCTTCAGGGAGGTCATTCAGATGTTGTGTAACAATTCAGATGTTGTGTAACAAACTAAATCCACTGGTTGAGTGGCTCCTTCTGGTGCTGCTTTGAAGAGGTTATTCAGATGTTGTGTAACAAACTAAATCCACTGGTTGAGTGGCTCCTTCTGGCGCTGCTTCGAGGAGGTCACTCAGATGTTGTGTAGCAAACTAGATCCACTGGTTGAGTGGCTCCTTCTGGCCCTGCTTCGGGGAGGTTATTCAGATGTTGCGTAACAAACTAAATCCACTGGTTGAGTGGCTCCTTCTGGCGCTGCTTTGAGGAGGTTATTCAGATTGTTGTGTAACAAACTAAATCCACTGGTTGAGTGGCTCCTTCTGGCCCTGCTTCGAGGAGGTCATTCAGATGTTGTGTAGCAAACTAGATCCACTAGTTGAGTGGCTCATTCTGGCCCTGCTTCAGGGAGGTTATTCAGATGTTGTGTAGCAAACTAGATCCACTAGTTGAGTGGCTCCTTCTGGCCCTGCTTCGAGGAGGTCATTCAGATGTTGTGTAGCAAACTAGATCCACTGGTTGAGTGGCTCCTTCTGGCCCTGCTTCAGGGAGGTTATTCAGATGTTGTGTAACAAACTAAATCCACTGGTTGAGTGGCTCCTTCTGGCCCTGCTTCGAGGAGGTCATTCAGATGTTGTGTAGCAAACTAAATCCACTGGTTGAGTGGCTCCTTCTGGTGCTGCTTCAGGGAGGTCATTCAGATGTTGTGTAACAAACTAAATCCACTGGTTGAGTGGCTCCTTCTGGTGCTGCTTTGAAGAGGTTATTCAGATGTTGTGTAACCAACTAAATCCACTGGTTGAGTGGCTCCTTCTGGCGCTGCTTTGAGGAGGTTATTCAGATGTTGTGTAACAAACTAAATCCACTGGTTGAGTGGCTCCTTCTGGTGCTGCTTTGAGGAGGTTATTCAGATGTTGCATAACAAACTAGATCCACTGGTTGAGTGGCTCCTTCTGGCGCTGCTTCGAGGCGGTCATTCAAATGTTGTGTAGCAAACTAGATCTACTGGATGAGGCCGATTCATAAATCGAGTTCATTGATGCACAATTTTCCGCTACATTCACAATTTCATTTCCTGTTGGATCTGGATTTTTCTTGTTTAAAAAATAAAATGTATCTAACTATTTTGGTTTTGACGTATTGTCAATACCTAGAACCAATTTTCATTACTAGGAAGCACTATAATTTGTCACAAAATGTAATAGATGGATGGAGTGTCACAATTTACATTAAAAAACAAAACATAAACATCACAATCACAGTTTATAAAAAGTAAAGAGATAGCAAAAACATCATCATTTATTATCAATAGAAGGAAACTGAAACAATCATGACAATTTATAGATGATAGGAACCACTAAACAAAACACACATGTAGCACGATCTTAAGTCCACAACCACTCAAATTAATCATTCTGATACACTAAAGGCTACTATTTCCAACAACGACCAACTGGTTTTAAACATATTCCTGTACTTTATGTTGTAAGAAGCTTTTCTAAAATTAGCATGCTAAACCCTCTGTATCCAAATCAATGGTCGTGTTGAAGATAGATGTAAGAAGTGAACAACATGTGCATTCAAAAGTGTGTGATTTATCTGTGTTGTATTATCTTCCTTAAAATTGAATTTTCCTTGTGTTTCTTGTATTAATTTTATAGCTACCATAGGGTGGTCAAATTACCTTCTAACCTGTGCCTAGTAATACTTGCCTGTAAGTAGTAATTGTTTCTAGTTTGGAAGCTGGAACATCGTAGCCACACTCTTCCAGGATCTCAATACTTGCTATTTCTTCTAAAGGGAGCTCTTTGTCAACTATTCCAGCACAAAGTTCTATAGTTATTCCAAGCTTACTGGGATACTTATCCGTGTCTATATGTGTGGTTTGATCACAGCTAGGTATACTGGCATAGTATACAGCTGCAACAATAAACAAACATTTATATTTTACTGGGAGCAGTGAAGAGTCAACAGACCACAAATCATTTTTCAAACTTAGGTTTTAATTTTATATTCTTGGTATGACATTTAATTT
Organism: Timema douglasi; assembly: GCA_901482245.1. Taxonomy (NCBI): domain Eukaryota; kingdom Metazoa; phylum Arthropoda; class Insecta; order Phasmatodea; family Timematidae; genus Timema; species Timema douglasi. The sequence continues at coordinate 31,517 of CABEEJ010003561.1, read as the reverse complement.
CTCAAATAAAATAAAGTATTGTAATTGATAAAATGTTCCGACTTCGAGATTATGATGAACCTTTACATTTTTCTGACTCCAAACCCAATAAAGTTTCCCTAGGACAGAATCCCAAATGAGTTGATAGCTTTTGTTCAAACTTTATATTTTCACATTATATGGATATACCTGAGCCCTTACTTGATTTTGACCCTAGCCCTTAAATTCCTGAAATAGCTTTAGTCACTTTGTCTAAAATGTATATCTGGGGAACGTTTGACCTGACATGTGACACTAGTCACTATATTCTTGTTTTTGGGTAAAAGTTTGTTAATGATGATTATATCAAGTGTGCAAATTAAAATAAGAATGAAAGTGAAGTAAACTCAAATCATCAGAAAAACTTAGGCCTGGATCTTAACTTATTCGAGGTATCAAATAATCAGTGATTATTTTTAAAATTCAAAAATGGCTCAAATAATTATGTTTAAAATGTATACCTGGGGAGTGTTTGAGATTATACATAAAAATGTATATTTGTCTTTCGGGAAAATATTCATTAAAGAGCAGTTTAATGATTACTGATATTTTAACAGATTTTAAATATTTTACAATATATCTCTTAACGATTTGGTTCAAAATAGGAACATGTTAAGTTTTTAACAATCCCAAAAATGGTTTATGTCGTATTTGACCAAATAGTGATCGGATACATTATAGTAGCCGGCAACTTGTAAGTAGCTGAGTAAAAAGTGGAGTTGTTAATAGAAGCTGGAGTCCTAATTATGGCCGGGCTGTTTTGCCGGATACTAGTATTCCATCAATTTTGGGTGGGCTTCCTATTACATAGTTTTCCTAGTACCCCCCTTTATGTTATTCAACTCCCCTGATTTCAACTTCGGGCTAAGCTTTCCTCATAAATCCGGCAATAAGCTTCCAATTTCAATTTCAATCCTCTTTTTTGTTGAAGCTCCAAAACTATACAGGAGCTCCAAATATATCATGGGTAGGAAGTAAATTGTGGTTAATAGGTCAATGCAGTCTTTTTTTTTTTTATTAATGAAATAGTAAGTTAGTAATTTATTGATGATTTATTTTTTGAAAAGTTGAAATTTTTTGGAAACAATTTGTTTAAAATTAGCACCCAATAACTTTACATGATGCATAATAGTGCATATTTATTTTCCTAAATTTAATTACTTTTATCGCAACCCCCCCCCCCCTCTCCTAGCTGGATCTGTCAGGATAGCTTGCAGGCAAGTTAGATGTGTGGGTGTGGGTTCAAAATAATACAAAGGGTTACGAATTTTGTTTTAATAGATGTTACTAGGAGATATGTGATGTTTAGACAAAATATAAAAGAAATAGACTGGCCGCTCACGCTCATTGAAGAACTGAAGAACTGGCTTTTTAGCCTTATCTGTGATGGCTGCAAACAATTGCTCAACTTACCTATCTGCCACGCCATTCAACCGACTTGATCCATGTTTACGCTTTTCAAGAAATGAATCGACTAAAGTGTGACGCTTGTCAAACTGGCAAGCCCTGCCAGGCTTACCATTTCTTATCCCTCCCTCCTTACATGCCCATATAAGGAGACGTTTTGGATTCTACACTCCCCATTGGTTCTTCACTATAATACGTGAGTGTGATGACATTGTGTAGTAGATTTGTGTAATACTTTCTGTACATATTGAGGTAATTTAGAAGGGAAAGGTGTACTTGGTTCTGCATGGTTTTGGGGTAAGCTGTGCGTTGGTATATCATTCTTTTTCTAAATTATCATTATGGCACAAAAATATTAAAATTTCTAAATTCCCTTTTTTAATATTTTGCTTATGGCTTTAATTTGACCCTTCTGGTTGTCCGAGATGTCTGTCTCGTTTGATATAGGTATATTTTTAAACATTTAAAATATTTATCTAAATGAGAGATTTTATTTATTTGCTGGGAGTGATTAGTTATATCTAACACTTGTGCACTATTGACATTCTTGGCCTTCTCTTGGAAGAAGACACGTTCAAATTTTGTTTATTTAAGTCGGCATAGGCTGTCATAGGTAATCTTGACCAGACAAGTTTGTTGTAAATATTAAAATATAGTTTGCTATTTTATTAAGGTAAATTTGGGCCCCTTATATATATATATATATATATCTCAAGTCTTTGTTTCAGAATCTACTCCTGTATTATTGTATTTACTGATTTAATTAAGCCTTTAGGGGCAGGCGAGGACTGATTAGGCCCTACATTATTCATGTTTTAGATAGAAGATGATAGTTGTATTTCAAACTTTAAAGATTGCACTTGCTGGAACTTATATATACTACTGACCTTAGCCCCTCCTCCTTTTTTATTTTCTTTAACTATTTAACAGTCTTTTGGAGTTCATTCTTATGCATTATTATTGATGGGCATTTATAAGAAAGGTAGTTTATATTATAATTGAGTGCAAGTTGCCAATTAGCCAATCTATACAAGGAGGTTATTTATTAAGGATTTGCACCATGCTAACCAGTTTCTCTAACAGATTAAACTATGGACACACCATGTTGTTTGTATCTAGCCTTGGTCGGCCTATAATTTGTCCCTCTGTTATATTAAAGTTGAATAAAATCTTCTTGTGCTACTGAAATATTGAGTTTTCTTATTGTCATGGTACAGCTTAACTTGTGAAAACTTAAAATCATGAAATTGACTGACGCTGCTTGCGACCCCTTACAGAACTTGATCTCGGTACCCTGTGCTCCAGGATGTAAGGATACCTTTTATTCCAGTTTTATGGGTTTTCCAGGTCATAAAAATTAGAAAAGTTCTGAAAATGTGTAAACACATTTTGAGTTTCCGACAGAAAAATCCCAGAATCTAAGTCTTGAGCATGGCATTCTGGTAGGAAGAGTGAATTTAAGTTATCACTGTTCAGTTTAAATTGTAGTATATGAGTCAAAGTTTTGTAATACCATCCTTCAATTGTTATATTAATCTTGAATGTTAAAACTCACTACAAGAATGTATTGTGTTCTGAATTATTCAATGTCATAACCAAAGAATAAATTTGGGAGGAAGCTCATTCTTAATGTAAATTTAAAGTCAGCAGTGCAACGCTAGAAAACATATTTAGTTGTAGGAGAGGGAGATTAAAGGAGAAGACTGAAATGTATACATTCAGACATTTCTTAAACAAGCACCACAAATAAAAAATCTGATTTTTATCCATTCTCATAATAGCCACAAAATCCTGAATTATATCCATTCTGAATCGTATGCGTTTAATAGTGGTGATACATGTCTGAAATATGGCAGCAGCATAAACTCTGCTTAACCCATTCCGTGCTTACTATCTCTATGTTAATATAAAAAAGATAATTTTTATACTTAGTGTCTTATTACTGTATAAAATGGGGCCCTGATAGAAAAATCAATTCTCTATCCAACCATATAAGTGAGTTTAGGCCTAAGCCCTACAGATCTGAACAATTTGAACAAAACATAGGGATGAAACATGCCTTTTTTTAAAGAAAAATTCTGCACTAAACACATTTTTAAGGCGCTCCAGATACCAAACCAAAATTTGTGTCAAAAGCACAAAGCGGGGTCCGGATAGTAAAATCAATTCTATATTCAACTATATAAGTGTGCATAGGTCTAGACCCTAAAGGTCCGAACAATTTGACCCAAATATGGGAACATACTTTTTTTTAAGGAAAAGCTTGCATTACAAACTTCTTTAAGGCTCTAGGGCCCAAACCAGAATGTGTGTTAAAAGCACAAAGCGAGGCCCTGATAGTCCCAAGTATATTATTTTCAACCATATAAGTGTGCATAAGCCTAGACCCTACAGATCTGAGTAATATGACCCAAACTTGGCGAAGAACTTTTTTTAAAAGTAAAATCCTACATTAAACACATCTGTAAGGCACTAGATGGTCCAAACCACAAGTTTCATTAAGAGCACAAAGCATTTTCTTGATAGTAAAATTTGAAGCGTTTTATGATTTAGAGAGAAGTCTTACAAGTTAGATTATTTTTATTGAAGTATCATGGTTATTTTCATATTTAAAATTTTTTTTAAATATTTTAAATTTTGAGGCTTAGGTTAGGATGACTATTTTTCCTTTTCTGTTTCTTTAATTTATTGCAATACAAATATTATGTTATTTGTGCGTTTTATTTTTCAAAAACTTAACCAAATAGTTATTTTGTTCTCACAGCGTCTTACTATCCATTTTGATTTTACTCTTATGTACTAATTATGCTAATGAGTTGGGGATAAGATACGTGTAATTTGGAGGTGGTTTCCCGCATCTTTGGAGAGATAGAGTAGAAGACCATTTAAGAAAAACCACCCTCAGTACACCTGGGCGAGATCAAACCCTGATCTCCCCGTCCTCCACAGTCTAATCTAACATGATATTAGCGAATTAAGCCATGAACACCGAGTCGTGTAAAAAATAATAATTAATATAAAGTATTGATTATTAAGGTGAATATAAAAGACATGTTTTAAGTTAAAATGGCCTTAAAAACCATAAGTAGTACCGAGGGGAGGTGAGATCCTAGTTTTCCCTAAATGACAGAACTCTTAGCTGCAGCCATGGTTTATTTTAATAATGAGGGCATTTTGAAAATATATTTTTAGATGTTTGGAAATAACAATTTTGTTTATAATGGTTATCTGGGAAGTGTTTGACATGACAAAGAACAATGTTTGTACTTTGTTTTTCTGAAAAGTTTTTTAACACCGCGTCCTACTACTTGTTCGGTTTATACACCTATGTTCTAATTTTGCTATTAGTTTTAGGATGAGGTATGTATGATTTATGTGGAAGGAGCGTGTGAAACCATTTTGGAAAAAACCCTCAAGTAGACCTACAGCCAGCCTGGATATGATGCCTGACCTGATAAGCAAACAAGACTACTATCATATTGACAATAAGATTGCGGACCTGCCTATGTGGGCTTAGAAAGAACAACCAAGATGAAATAAAAGAAATAGTTTTTGAAATTATTAATTAGTTTACACTGATATTTAAGTTAGTTTGTTATAAGTTCACCTACCACTAGCAAGCATTGTCTAATAGGGTGTTGAACACAAAACCATTTTGGATATATTAATTTATTTTTGAAAATACTACTTCCAACAACAAAACGAAATGGATCAAATTTAATTTTACTGGAAAAGAAACTCATAATATAACCAACATTTTCAAAAAACATAAAATCAAAATAGCTTTTAGCACCAAAAATGATATTAAAAAATATATTAACAATTCCAACCTCAACGAAACCAACCAATATCAAAAAATTGCATTTACCAACTCACATGTGATTGCAATAGTGTGTACATTGGTCAAATTGGGTAGCGCCTTTCATATAGATTTTCTGAGCACATAAGTAACTTTAAATATGATAGAAACAAATCCAAAATCTCTGAACATCTTAAACTATCAGGCCATCAACCCACCCCCATGAATAAATGTATGAGACTAATTTACAGCTCTTCTAAAAGCACAACCATGAACACCGCTGAGAATATCTTCATCCAAACTGCGCTACTTCACAATAAAACAGTTTTAAATGAACAAACCAACTTCGAAAACCAAACTCTCATCAATACCCTTAGGAAACTTCCCCAACACACAAAATTAAAATTAAATTCTATTTTTCTTAAAAAACATGATGAAATGGTAATAAGGAAGCAGATATACAAAGTTTGTAGAATTCAATGTAAATTATTATTTGAATAAAGATAATAAGAAAGATTTGTAATGTGATAATAAACTTTAATGGATGATCAAAGAAGATTAATTGAAATGGGGATTGTCAATTTAACATTAACTTAACAGTTGTATTAAAATACTAATGTTGAATGTAAATTATTATATAGAAAGAGACATTAAATAGAAATAAGTTTAAAAAAGGTCATCAATTAACATATAAGATAACAAACATTAAAAAACACATTAAAATGTGAGTCATTAGACAAGTGAATATGTATTACATTAACATTATATAGTTTAACCAGACTATATCTAAAGATTGTTTATGGCTGGAATGATGTTAAATTTTTAAGTTGTACAATTGAAGCAGTAAATAGACTAAGTTGAATTGGAAAATTGACAACATAGAAAAGTTGAAATTAAAAAAAAATTTAAGATTATATTATTGAATTCTATTTTCTTATCTGTAGTCCCTTGCTCCTTGTTTAGGCTTCGTAGAGAACGCCCGTTATTAGTGCTGTTACATGTTTTGACGCTCTATGGCATCATCCTCATACTAAATTAAAGAAAAACAAAGAATGCAATTGGTTATAGTTCAAGTAGAAGGGCGTTGGCCAATATAATAGAAACAATTTAGAAAGAGAAAGGACTGACATGAAAACTAAAACCACTGTGAAGAATGAAATAGCATGCTTACCATGAAATACAGCCTGAATATGGTGTTCTAGCTGAAACTAGAATCCAACTGAGAAAATATGAACGGTTGTGTAATTGAAAGTTAAAATGTGATGTTATAGACTTCTACCAAGTCATAGATAATGTGAATATTGTGAAAGGGGGGAACTTGCAGTATTGAAAAAAGTTAAAATAGATAGATGAAAAAAGTTAAGTGTGGAAAGGAAAATAAATATATTGAGAAAAGGAAGAATGGAAGGTCCAAATCTTCTCGACACTGGTCCGAACAGGTCATTGACTACTGGATGGAAGGGCAGGAACATAGGTTATTTTAATCTAGTATGTTGAGGAAGTTTTCTTAAAGTGATAATTAAGGTTTGATTTTCAAATTGTGTTTGTTCATTGAGGACGTTTTTGCTGTTGAGTAATGCAGTCTGAATGAAAATGTTTTCTGCAGTGTTCATAGCTGTACCTTTGGAAGAACTGTAGAGTAGTTTCATACAATTTTACATGGGGGTGGGTTGATGACCAGAAGTTTTGAGATGTTCAGAGAATTTTGATTTGTTCCTGTCATATTTGAAATCATTGCTATGTTCAGAAAACCTGGGTGAAATTCGTCTTCCACTTTGGCCTATGTGTACGCTATTGCATTGACAAGTGAGTTGGTAAATACCACTTTTTTGATATTGGCTTGTTTTGTTTAAATTGGAATTGTTGATGATTTTCTTGATATTATTGTTGGTGCTATAAGCAATATTGAGTTTGTGTTTTTTGAAGATGTTGGAGATATTGTGGATTTCATTTCCAGTATAGTTGAATTTGATCCATTTGCTTTTGTTATTGGGCGTGGCACTAGAGGGGGTAAGAGTGGTTGTGCGTTTTAGCGGAGCTTTTTGTTTCTGAAGGATGCGGTAAACCAAAGAGTGAGAGTATCCATTGGTGATGGCAAGTTGTTTAATAATGTTAAGTTCCACTTTGTAATTCTTTTTATTCAGAGGTATATAAAGTAGTCTGTATATAAGGCTGTTGAAGGCCGCATTTTTTATGGGTGGAGGGGTGGTTGGAATCATTGGGAATGATTGTATTGGTGTGTGTGGGTTTCCTATATATTTTGTATTCAAAGCGGTTATTAATGTTTCTGGAGATGGAAATGTCAAGATAATTAATGCTGTCATTGATTTCGTGTTCCACAGTGAATTTAAGGTTGGGATGAATTTCATTTATAATTTGATTTACTTGAGTTAGGGAAGAATTGGGAAGTTGTTCATAAATTACTAAAATGTCATCGACATAACGACAATAAAATTTGACGTCCAAAATGGTGTTGAGTTTGTCAAGTATTTTTCTATCATATTGTTATAAGAAGATTTCAGACATTAGAACTGAGATGGGAGAGCCCATGACTAAGCCGTCTGTTTGGGAGTAGAATTTATTGTTGAACTGGAAGTAATTTTGGTCAGTAACTGTTTTGAGGATGGATATGATCTGTTTGGTGTATTCGGAGGAAGCATTATTATTTGTCAAAATGTTAGTGGTGATGTCTATGGTTTCATTGACAGGAACATTAGTGTATAAATTGGAGATATCTAATGATAGAAACTTAGATTGATTGTTAAGGGATATATTTTTGAGTTTGTCAATTAGGTTATAAGAGCTTTTTACGTTAAAGGAATAAGGTAATTGTAAATTCTGTTGTAATATTTTGGCTAAGAATTTAGTTATCTTGTAAGCTGGAGCATTCATATAGTTGACTAAAGGTCAAATAGGAATATTGGGTTTGTGAATTTTGGGGAGAGAAGTAAAATTGGGTGCTTTGGAATTCATACTTAGGAATTTGAAGCTGTCTTTAGAAGAAACTATGAGGGGTGCATTTTTGAGAGAAGTTTTTATTGCTTTTTGAAATTTGGTGGTAGGATCATTTTTCAGTTCCAAGATGTTGTTAGTATTTATGGAATCCATGGTTTTGGAAACAGCCTTATGTACAGACTACTTCATATACCTCTGAATAAAAAGAATTACAAACTGGAACTTAACATTATTAAACAACTTGCCATCACCAATGGATACTCTCACTCTTTGGTTTACCGCATCCTTCAGAAACAAAAAGCTCCGCTAAAACGCACAACCACTCTTACCCCCTCTAGTGCCACGCCCAATAACAAAAGCAAATGGATCAAATTCAACTATACTGGAAATGAAATCCACAATATCTCCAACATCTTCAAAAAACACAAACTCAATATTGCTTATAGCACCAACAATAATATCAAGAAAATCATCAACAATTCCAATTTAAACAAAACAAGCCAATATCAAAAAAGTGGTATTTACCAACTCACTTGTCAATGCAATAGCGTACACATAGGCCAAAGTGGAAGACGAATTTCACCCAGGTTTTCTGAACATAGCAATGATTTCAAATATGACAGGAACAAATCAAAATTCTCTGAACATCTCAAAACTTCTGGTCATCAACCCACCCCCATGTAAAATTGTATGAAACTACTCTACAGTTCTTCCAAAGGTACAGCTATGAACACTGCAGAAAACATTTTCATTCAGACTGCATTACTCAACAGCAAAAACGTCCTCAATGAACAAACACAATTTGAAAATCAAACCTTAATTATCACTTTAAGAAAACTTTCTCAACATACTAGATTAAAATAACCTATGTTCCTGCCCTTCCATCCAGTAGTCAATGACCTGTTCGGACCAGTGTCGAGAAGATTTGGACCTTCCATTCTTCCTTTTCTCAATATATTTATTTTCCTTTCCACACTTAACTTTTTTCATCTATCTATTTTAACTTTTTTCAATACTGCAAGTTCCCCCCTTTCACAATATTCACATTATCTATGACTTGGTAGAAGTCTATAACATCACATTTTAACTTTCAATTACACAACCGTTCATATTTTCTCAGTTGGATTCTAGTTTCAGCTAGAACACCATATTCAGGCTGTATTTCATGGTAAGCATGCTATTTCATTCTTCACAGTGGTTTTAGTTTTCATGTCAGTCCTTTCTCTTTCTAAATTGTTTCTATTATATTGGCCAACGCCCTTCTACTTGAACTATAACCAATTGCATTCTTTGTTTTTCTTTAATTTAGTATGAGGATGATGCCATAGAGCGTCAAAACATGTAACAGCACTAATAACGGGCGTTCTCTACGAAGCCTAAACAAGGAGCAAGGGACTACAGATAAGAAAATAGAATTCAATAATATAATCTTAAATTTTTTTTTAATTTCAACTTTTCTATGTTGTCAATTTTCCAATTCAACTTAGTCTATTTACTGCTTCAATTGTACAACTTAAAAATTTAACATCATTCCAGCCATAAACAATCTTTAGATATAGTCTGGTTAAACTATATAATGTTAATGTAATACATATTCACTTGTCTAATGACTCACATTTTAATGTGTTTTTTAATGTTTGTTATCTTATATGTTAATTGATGACCTTTTTTAAACTTATTTCTATTTAATGTCTCTTTCTATATAATAATTTACATTCAACATTAGTATTTTAATACAACTGTTAAGTTAATGTTAAATTGACAATCCCCACTTCAATTAATCTTCTTTGATCATCCATTAAAGTTTATTATCACATTACAAATCTTTCTTATTATCTTTATTCAAATAATAATTTACATTGAATTCTACAAACTTTGAAAACTCTATTTGTTCCAGCCCTTCCTTCTATAGTAGCAAATGACCTGTTCGGGCCAGTGTCAATAAGATTAGAACCTTCATTCTTCTCCTTTTTATATCCCCTTTCTCCACCCCATTTTTTGCCCCTTCATTCTACATTTATTGACTTAATCATTTTCCTATCTATCTATCTCCGAATTTCAACACTTTATTTTGTTTGGACACCAGTACAACTGTGTTTACTTTCACACACCCATTTTCAAATTTATTTAGTTCTATTCCATTCTCTGCCGATGAAACTCATATCTAGAACTTTAATGTTAATATGATATTTCATTTTCTACAAGATGTTTCTTTCATTAACACTTATTCAGTAATTTTAGTCTCAGGTTGTTTATATTGGCTTGGATTGGATTACTTGTACCACAACTTACGCTTATTTTGTCTTATTTAGAGCTGATGATGACGCTGTCGCGCGTCGAAACATGTAGATGAATTGTGACTGACTCACATTCGGCATCAAAAAGGAACAAGGGAACTACAACATCAGATAAGAATAGAATTCAATTTTCAACTCACTTTAATTCCATTTATTCTCTCTAATATCTGTCTACCTCAACTTTATAACTTATCAATTTTCATCAAAATGTGTATTTAACTGTATTTGGCTCATGTGTTTATGATACATGTATTTTAACATGTTTACTCTTATATTACATGTGAAATGACTCACATTTTAATATGTTAAGATCTTTTTAGAATTTATGAAGGACAGTAATCTATCGCTATCCTGAAATCTAAGATTAATATCTATTACATTATTTATCTACTCTACATTCAAATCATTGTTTTTATGTCACTTTTAATATCATAATTTTTTATTAATTTTGTCATATTGTGATTTGTGTAACATTATCAATCATTCTTAGTTATTAAAGACAGCAATTATATCTTAATCCGCAATTGATCTTGGAGTCAGTCCATTTAAACATATTTTCTATTCCATATTTTAACTATTCATCGCATCAAATGATTATCATAATTTATGACAGTTACATTAGTTAATTTGTTAAATATTGATTTGAATAATAATGTCAATATTAATAACTTCTTAGATATTAAAGACAGCATTCATATCTTAATCCTCAATTGATCTCACACTCAGTGCTAATTAAAACATACTTTCTACCTCACATTGTAATATTCTTTACATTGAATTCTATTATTATAACTACGATATATTAATTTAAATAAATATAATGAAATGTACTAAAACAGTAATGAAAACCTTTCCAAACAAATAAAAAGTAATTCGATGTTATTGGTTTTAAAAGTGAAAAGTGTTAAATTGTAAATGTGATGGATCCAATACAACTTGTCATTATGGCTGGCAATGGTTTGCAACAGGTTTTTCAATTGCTTTAGTTACAAAAGTGGGTTAGGTTTCTATTTATAATTTCGGAGGAATGATTTGACCAGGGGTAGGGTGAGGGAAGGGCTTGCGAGATGAAAAGGTCTATTGAAGGTTGAATGAGAGGAAAAAGATTGTAGGTAGAATTTGTCAGAGTTAAGCATTTATGGTTAGATGTTTTTTACTGCAAAGGAAGGATAATGGGTAGGAAAGGAAGGTAGAATCAAGGGGTGCAACAAATGATGGAGAAATTACAGGAGGTTGAAAAAATATATACACGTAGAACCCTTATACTATTCATAGTTATTAAATAAACATAAATTATGATTTTGACATTTGACGTTTGAGCGCTTTAAACAGAATCTTACTTTTTTTTAAATTGTATATTCTCTTATTAGATCAAATTGGCCAGATATATAGTTTAGGCCTACGCATACATATATTGTTGAATAGAGGATACTTGGGACCAACAGGGCCCTGCTTTATGTTCTTGAAACAAGTTCTGGTTTGGGCCCTGAAGCGCCTTAAAATTGTGTGTAAGCATGATCTTCTTTATAAAAAAAAGTTTCTTCTCTTATTTGTATCAAATTGCTCAGATCTGTAGGGTCTAGGCCTATGCACACTTATATTGTTGGATAGAGAATTTATTTTACTGGCAGGATCCCGCTTTGTGTTCTTGACACAAATTCTGATTTGGGCCCTGGAGCGCCCTAAATATGTGTATAATGCAAGATTTTTCTTAAAAAGAAAAGGATGTTTTTTTGCCATCTCTACACACAAAAACAAAACAAATCTCCAATGATGAGAAAATGAATATTGTAAAATAAATTATATATAACCTAAGCAAATCAACAAAACTCTCATCAATCACAGAACACATTTTTTATGAAATTTTGGGATTCTGAAATATAACATTTTTCATACTATTTAAAATACAAATATATTTTAGGAAATGCTTCCACATGTACCTTATTTTAAACCAGATCATAATTATTTATAAAACCAATCATTTGTAAAGTACCCTTTTATTATTATTTTAAAAGAAACATGAAAGAGTATTTATCTTTTTTTATATATGAACTTAGTTATAGTGCTGTTATTTAGTAAACACGGAATGAGTTAAGGAAAGTCTTTGCTGCTGCCATCCATCAGACAAGTAGCAGCACAGTTAAATGGATACAATTCAGGATTTTGTTGATATAATGCAAATATTTCTAGTGGATACAAATCAGACATTTTATTTGTGGTGCTTGTTTATGAAAATGTCTGAATGGAGACCACTCAGAATGGATACAATTCAGGATTTTGTGGATATTATACAAATATATACAAATGAGACTTTTTATTTGTGGTTCTTGTTTAAGAAATGTCTGAATGGATACCATTCATAATAAATACAATTCAGCTTCCCCGATTAAAGTTTGTAGATTAGTGAATAGAGTTTGTATTGAGACTGCTGAGGATGAATAACAGATAGAGATCAGCCATGTTTTTCTTCATCTCTCCATAAAATAGTGAAGAAGTCTATCATTATTTGAAAATGGGTACTATGTATGGATTTAGTAAAAGGTCTCCAGACTCGGGGTCGCCAAGCCATGCAAGTGTCCGTCGGACATTTTGAATGCACGCACCATGCTATCAATAGTGAAATTAAATTCCCTTTGAAAATAAAAAATAGACAAAAATGTATTGACACAATTTAAATGGTGGACATAAAGAAAAGTTGGGCAATAAATTCAATGATCTGCACAATTTAGTGAAATTGTGCCAATCATATATTAGGAAAATCCATTTTATATTGTGAATATTCATATCATTGCCATATATATTAATAAAATGTATTAAACAAATGGTGAAAAATGGTAACCAGAGATTTTGGAACTACAGAACTTATCCTTCAAGGCTTGCCATAGAGACTAATGTTTCTGGAAACTAGTAGACCATACAAAGTTATCTTTGAGAATTATCTTTGCGATAAAGATTAAATCATATTTTTGACAATCCTATCTGTGAAAATCAGCATCCTTCAGTGTGATAATTGTGAAAACTAAATGTAGATCTCTGCTTTCAGATGCTAATCTAAGGGACTGTTTATGAACTACAGTGTTAAATTATGATCTGGACTTTAAAAAGATAATCATTGAAATAAACTTCCAAGCATACATTAAATATTACATCTTAACATACTTTCTACTGAATGTTTCAATAAATAAAATATTCTTTGTATGATAGTGTGACTTAAAGTATTGCCAAACTAAATTATTTATATTAACCTACCTATGTGTGAAGATAATATAAAACATATATAGAAATGTGCTCCCAAAATTAATGTGAGCCCTTGGTAGTATAAAGGTTGGCGACCCCTTGTTTGGACAATGTTAACTGAAGTCAGTGTTAATATAGAATATGCACACTGCAATATAAATGTTGTTTGATGTCCTGTATTGTCCGCTAATGAGTTTTGAAACCAGTCTTGGTAGTCACATCAGCACTCAATGAGTAAGTATAGGAAGGAGAAAGCTGCCTGTCTCAGAATTAATCACCCAAAAAAAACCTACAGCTACAGGATGTCTCTTGGCTTGATGACTCGGTTGCCTCTAAAATTATCTCGCCTGCCCCACACTCAGTGGTTGTGGAAGTACCGTCAATGGACAAATTAGAGTAAAGTTTTAGCAATCCCTAATGCTAAGGTTCTGATTTCCTCCGTAATACTAGCCATTACATCCAGTAAATGGCAGAGGGATTTTTGCAAGATATACAATGAGTTGTGGGTAACGACTTACACAGGGTTAGTGGCTCTAACAACCAAGAGTTTGTCTGTGGTGGGTTAGAGGAACCCAGTGAAAGGCTGTTTGTTACCCACCGTTTTCACAGTCTTGGATGGTTGCCACATGCTACGCTATGGAGGATAGCGGCGGCATCATAGTCCATAGTTGATAATCCTTTATGTTGTTGTTAGATACTTATAAGCAGTTAGGCCAATTATCTAGAGTACTTAAATGAATTGGAAGGAAATGTGACAAAGGAATGTGCAGATTTGTGAATTTAAATAGTTCTTAAAATCATGCATGTACAGTATTAATGTTGTTAGTGACTCCTCCTAGATTAATTTTAGAATCAACATATTGAATGGATCCTAAGCCATTATTAGTACTTAGGAAAAAAAGTCATAAATTCAATCTAAGTGACAATCGGTTGATTCTCACTGGAAATCAAACTATTTAACAGGGACTTCGTAGGGCCCATCACTCGTTCTACCAGTGGGAATACCTGTGTGCTTAATCTCATTGATGGTTTTTCTAAATTTGTTGTAATAATTCCCCTTAGGTCTTACCAAAGACAAAAATACTGGGATCAATATTAAAAGAAAAAAAAAATCTGCTGAGACCAGCTAGTTTATTGTTGTGACGCACCTGGTTTAATTCTTCAACTGGGAAACCTATCTTACGATAATGACTGGCAATTATTTATTGACTCTTGGAAAATAAGTCTCAAAGAAGTTTTATTGCATAATAGAAATGCATTTCCTTTGATTTCAGTTGCGCATTCTGTTTCTCTGAAAGAAACATGAAAATCTTCAATTCATTTTAGAAAAAAATAACTATCAGGAACACCAATGGCCATTGTATGGAGATCCAAAGGCTTCCTGTATCATACTAGGCCAACAAGAAGGTTACACAAGATTTCCTTGTTTTTTTATGTAAATGGGACACTAGAGGTAGGAATAAACATTGGACGATGAAAGAATGGCTAAAGCGAAGTTTAATGCTGGGGGAAAAAAATATAATTTGTGCCAGTCTAAATGGTCCTAAAAAAATACCATTGCCTCCTTTGCATATAAAACTTGTGATACAGAGACAATTAGTAAAAGTGCTGGACAAAAGTTATCTTAGCTTCAAGTATTTTAGCCGAAAATTTCCAGTTTTATCTTAAGCTAAGATAAAAGAGAGAGTATTTGATGGATCTTGGATTAGACAGCTTATGAAGGACACTGAATTTTTGGACACTATGAACAAAATAGTATGTCAGGCATGGTATGGTTTTCTTTCAAAGATTTAGTCCATAAGTTTCTTGGAAAAGTAAAAGATGTAGAATATTAAGAAATTGTGAGAAATATGTTAAGAAGACTGCAAGTTCTTGGGGGCAATATGAGTTTAAAACCCCACCTTTTGTACTCTCACCTTGCCTAATTTCATGATAATTTGGGAACTCTGAGTGAAGAGCAGGGTGAAAGATTTCATCAGGAAATAAAGGAGATGGGAGAAGATACCAGGGACGGTGGAACATAGCAATGCTAGTGGACTATGTTTTGTGCTTGAAAAGAGAAAATATGAACAAGTACGTAAAAGTAAATTAATGCAACCCTCCTTTCAAGCAAAGAAAAAATTCTTATCTTCAGACACTGATCATTTTTAAAGGTATGTTAGTACTCGATTTAATATAGTAGAAATAGTTTTTGTTTTTAATTTTATAATGCTCTTTATTACACTAAAAATCCACTTTTTAGCATGATTTTTATGATTTGTATAAAAAAGTACGTGATAGAGGTAAATTCACTTCATCATTAAATGTATCATGTTGGAATTAGTTAAAATCACCTTTCACATTTGAGACAGCCCAAAAAAAGTTTTACTTCGCAGGCCAGTGTAATGGATGTTTGTGTTATGAAAGTTTAAAGTGTAATAGTACCTGGTCTGAACTGTTTCACAAGCACCAACACTCTTCGAGTTGTGTTGAAGATCAAGATGCATACACTAGAACAAACAGTTTTACTCTTACTAAATTGTCAAAAATATCTTGTTTATAGCATCACCAATAGAATGTATATTTTCTTTAAGTAAGGACAATTAACTAGTTTTGACTAGTATGGTGACAATGGTGACATAGCAAACAAGATGAACAAACACTTAGTAACAAACGAAGGCCAAAGAAATTTGTTATATTGATGTAACATAGGTTTCAGGAAAATAATTATGTAAAAACTATTTTTTAGATTATATTCTTACCTATCATGTATTTTAAGTAGATGCCATTCTTTTTTGTTGTCATTCTGAAATTAAATAAAAATTATACCTTATAATAAAAACGTTTATTATATGAAAATGTGCAAATAACAATCTTTATCTAAATGCAGTAAGCTATTCAATAAAGTGAATGGTTAAGAGCAGTGTTATTAAGCCTAAACTGTGGTAATCTTTGCTTCTAAGGGAGTTTATTGCCTCTAGTTGAAAACGTGAGTTTGACCTCTGAGCAAGTATTAAACTGGCACATTGTAGAATGAAAGGGAAATATTATCTATATTTGTGACAATAAAAATTATAAAATCTCAAAATTCCTTCAATTCCAAATTATATGAATGCTGCAAAAAAAATTATTTTGCCTTTGTCTAATGGTAACAGTGTTGACACCTTTCAAAACAATTACAAATAGAAAGACATACAGATCAACTCAACAGATGCTGTGTGATATATTAGTTTAAAAACAATATTAGTGGTGATGTGACAGTATAACTTTCAGGAACTTTCATCACTTGGACTAATATAAAAATATTATTTGGTTAAGATAGAACACTACAATTTGCAGATTTAATACGTATCCCTGCCACACAAAAATAAGTAGATTGTTGAACAATTGTTCCTAAACTCTGCCCCCTCAACACCTAAGTTCTATAATGGAGTAACGGGGGTCAATGTACCTATGCCCCCTTAGCTACAGTGCTTATAAAATGGAAAATTATTATAATGTTCAATAAATCAGATAAAGTATTTCATAAACCCACCTCGGTGGCGTAGTTAGCTAATGCGCTAGTTGTGTTGAGCTTGACTGCCAAGGACGGGGAAATCGAGGTTCAAATCTCGGTCGGGTGAACTGGAGGTGGTTTTTCCTAAATGGTTTTCCACTCAAACTCCACGCAAATGTGGGTTCACTTCCTCTAAATCCAACCTTCCCAATTCCTAATCAATAGGCGTAATTAGTACTTAAGCGTATAACCCGAACGGGTAGTAAGACGCGGTGCTAAATAAAAAAACTCATAGTTTTTCTTTTGTTCACAATGATAAATCATGAAACACATAATTAATATTATGATGCAAATTTGTGTATTACTTCACATAATATAATTTTGTGCATATGTACTATAACTGATATGCTCAACTTCAGGCGATTATGACAGTCATTTTAACTAACTAATGTTTTATCTTATTTTAAAACCCAAACTAGTGCATACATGTTCTCTTTCTACATTCAAGCACTGCCTCCAAATAAGAGTATAAGTTTTATCAAGGTCACAGGTCCTGGAAAGAAAGATAAGGATGTCCCCTCGCCTAGTCAATTTGTAAAGTTTGTTTAGTTTGCCAGTGATGGAGAAGTTAGCAATTGGCATTTGAACCCTATCCGAACACATTGAGGGCCTTTTTTTCTTAATAACATCTTATTCTTTCTCCCTCCACACAAATGAACATACATTTAATCCACAACTATCTTCTCCTCACCTATAAAGTGTGAAAAGGCTGACCAAGTGGTGCAAAAATTATATATATTTAAAATAATTGAATATTTCCCTTTTTAATATCTGTTCTCGAGCTATTCGCATATTTATATAAATGAGAAAGGAATACAGAAAGTAGAATGTGGAGAAATTTTATCCATATATGAGCAAATCCAAGTAAAATTATTTTAATCTGATTTAGTGTACATAACAAATAGTACAAGAAGAGAGGCTGTCAAATGGAATAAAAGTTCCGAAGTTAACAATTGACTGAAAGGATTGATTAATTTACTATTCAGATTGTATTTGTATTTAGAACCAGGAACAGTGGTTACTAAACAAAATAGTTTTGTAACTAGTTATTTTAATTTTATAATTTAATAAGTTATATAGTAAATATAATTACATACTGGTACATACAATATAATATATTGCATATTAAAGAAGCCTTTGTGAGCAAAATATAAAATGAAAACAGAGTGAAGTGGATTGTTTTGTTTTCAATGGGGTTGTAGTGTAATTACTAAGCGGCTCATAGGATTGATAAAACAATAGAGGGAACCAATTTTCTTCTGCGCAGCCATCTTTGTTCCCAATAATAACGATAAAATTTTGTGTCAGAATTAAAAAGCTTAGACCTATTTTATATTGTCTAACTATCCATAAAGAATTTTTCAGAAACTTCCCCTTTGAAATTTTTGGTAAACTTCCTTTAAATTGCATATTGTTGATTTCCACCCGCTGAATGTTAATATCATGCAAATTGTCAGGACTGGTAATAAGGATCAGTGGATTATGTGTAATGAGATTTATTTACCTAGCTTATTTGTTTGTGTGTAAAATGAAACAATAAAACATCCAACAAATTTGTTGATTATATTAGGAACTCTTTTAATTAATTTACTAAACAACTTTTACAAAGATTGACAAGTTGGCAAAAGTCTAGATTCAGTTTAGCTTAGCTATGGACAAATATGTATCATTTGTAAAAGTCTATACTCGGTTTAGGTTAACTATGGACAAATATGTATTGTTTGTGAAAGTCTAGACTTAGTTTAGGTTAGCTATGGACAAATCTGTATCGTTTGTGAGAGTCTAGACTCAGTTTAGGTTAGCTATGGACAAATATGTATTGTTTGTGAAAGTCTAGATTCAGTTTAGGTTAGCTATGGACAAATATGTATCATTTGTAAAAGTCTATGACTCAGTTTAGGTTAGCTATGGACAAATATGTATTGTTTGTGAAAGTCTAGACTCAGTTTAGGTTAGCTATGGACAAATATGTATCGTTTGTGAAAGTCTAGACTCAGTTTAGGTTAGCTATGGACAAATATGTATTGTTTGTGAAAGTCTAGACTCAGTTTAGGTCAGCTATGGACAAGAGAACATATTGCGATTTAACAAATAAAACTTGTGTATAATATGAGTGCTAGTGTCTGTCCTAAAAGGCTGAATGCACACTGGGTCAAACACTGTGTGTTCACGCACAACAAATTTGTGTGGAGGTAGTTTTGATCAAGGAACATGATGGAACAAAGCACTACTTTCTGTATTTATCAAGATGAAAGAAATTGAAGTAACTTTGTTGAGAAAGTGGTTGGTGATGCTGCATAGAGAAGAAGAAGAAGAATGAGATCTGGGTTCCCCCAATGTTTAAAAAAATTGATGAAAACTATCTAACAAATTACATAAGTGAGTTAAACCATTTTCCGGAGAAATTCATCAAAGCTTGTCAGCGATATTTTTGCTATGGTAAGATTAAGATTAGAATTGTGTGATGCAAGCCTATTCTCCACAAATACTAGAGGTTTTACTGAACCCAATTTGGCAGTGGGCAGGCCTACAATCTTTCTCTTCCACTTTTGCACAACAAAAAACAGCAAAACTAACTTTGACAACCATCTCACCTGAGATCAAACCAACTATCTCTCCTCTCCAGCCCGACAGACTAGTTAACAAGATGGTGGCGCATGCACAATGGAAAATGTTCCATCAAACATGGGAGCAAGGAAGATGGCTGATTTGTGTGAATGTGTGCTATAAAGTGTTATTGTTTAATCATGTTCCAGGCAATGTGTGCTCACTTCATTGAAAACAAACAAACAACCACACACATGATAATATATAATGGCCAGCCTAACATGTAGTACAAGAAGACGACACATAATGTAACCAAACACGGACATTAAAAAGGCTGTGTGTGATACTTGGCGAAGCAAGGTACAACATTAAGGCTTTTTTTTCAGAGTTGCTGCTCAAATTACAATAAAATGTTGGTTGTTTTTGGCCGGCATCAGACTAGGAAAATGTCGCTCTGTCGATCCAAGTACTATATCGGTGAAGGAAGCTGATGGTCTACCAAGAGGGATTTTTCTTGATGTGTGATATTTTTCTAAACGCCATTTGATTATTTGTATGTGAAAATCTTCTAATGGGGGGTGCTTGCTAGATGTTAGACGGTATAGTGAATCAGAATTTAGAAGAGCTAGGTCCATAATGTGGAAAAATAATTTCTTATACCATTTGATAGTTTTGCGGTCACATCCCAATGAACTCGGAAGAATATCTGAGTAGTCAACAGCCCCCATGTTTTAATTATAATCAAAAACCACAGTGGCCTGAAAATCATTTTTGTGTAAAGTAAGGTATTCCAATTTTTTAAAGTTGCTATTTTCATGTCACTTTGCCCACCCCCTTGGTTCTATTCATCCGAGTTAACTGTAGACAAAATTTTAGACAAATCGAATAATATTTAAGGGTTGCACACTTTTATCACCACTTCTATTACAACTGCTTGAAGTGCCTGTTACCCAGAAAGATGGAAATGGGTTGAATTGTCATTCAGGATTTGAACAGATTCAGTTTATGTGACGGTATCATTGGTCTCTTCTATGATACTATAACGTCAAATGCTGTTTCAAGGAGCAGGTATGATGATTGAGAAGGAGTTTGGGTAGACTCTGTTGTGGCTGACTTGCCACCATCACACCCATGAATTGATCTTAAAGGGTGTCTTTGAAGAGTATTACTGGGTGCCATCAAGTGGTCCTGATAACATCTTTCGAAGTTCCAAAATCATTGTAATTTATTTGATAAGAATTAAGAAGTTATATATACAACAATGCTGAATGAAGAAGAACACAGCCAAGGTTTTCTATAACAATGTTTGAAAATGGTTGAATACCTTCAAAAAGTCTTGAAGTTATATATACAACAATGCTGAATGAAGAAGAACCCAGCCAAGGTTTTCTAGAACAATGTTTGAAAATGGTTGAATGCCTTCAAAAAGTCTTGAAAGATGCAAGAGAAGATTATGAAGCGTGTTTATATTTATTTCTTCTTTCTTTGGTGTTGGTCTGAAGATGATTTCAAATTCAGGGCTCCAGGTGTCCTTTATCAAGCAAGGTGGATGGCAAATGCATAATAATTATGCACTTTAGATTCAATAAACAACTGGAGATGAATGATTGAGAATTGAAGGGAATCAGAAAAGAAGCATATTTTGTCAGTCTCATATTATGTCCCCTTTTGGCATGAGGCAGTTGTAGGTTGATGGGCACCAAGGAATGACTTGAATATTATTCAGATTCTGAACTCTTACCCAGATAGAAATGTCAAGGAGAGTGCTTTCAAAATGGCTAAAAGACACCTTTGGTATCTGTTAGAAACAAACATGTTGGAGTGGCTTTCCTATATGAATGTATTACTCCGGCTTAGAAGTAAAAGATGATCCGGAATTCAAAGAAGCCTGAAAGGAAAAAAGGAATGAAACAATTAGGTTAGAAAACATACTTTTATAAGGGAAAAACCTGAACAATTTTGTTACCAGCCATAAAAAAGACATTTATATTGTTTGAGGTCAACGATGTGGTTGAATATTGCAGACTTGTGCTAAGAAGCTCTATCAATGCCCTTAAAGTGATGAATGATCCTACAGAAAGAGGCATTGCTCTGACAAAGAAGGTCAACAAGTGAATAAATCAGGGATGAACCGCAGAAAGAGTTTATGTTGAGGATTGTTGAGCACCATAGAAAAGTCATACCTACATAAAGAAAAGCAGGAGTTGCATTTTACAAATTTAACTAGTATAGATAACATAAATGTTATTGTTTCATCTAAGTATAAGGGGTCACTATTACAATGTCTCTTCAAAGTTCTTGTAGATTAACTGTTCATAAAGTCTAACCGTTGCCCAAACTTGGTGTTGTGTCTTACAATATTATTTTTATGGGTTCGTCAAATTACGAGCAAGTGCCTTCCATTAGTTATTACAGTTAACTTTCTCAGAGTGCTAGATTTGTTTCAAAGCTTTTGGTTGGATTAATTTGACCAAAGAGAATATGAGCAAGTCATTACTACGTCTATGGAACTGTTATGAAAACTAATCAATCAATTTAATTTCAATTTATCACATCTGTGTAAGGTTGTCTGCTATCTTTTATCATATTATTGATTTTCCTGCAAAAATGTCTTTTGAAAATTATAAACGCAAACAAAGTTTCAATTTTAGCAAAGAATAGGAAATGTTTCTGATTGGATTAATAGATAAATACCAAAAAAATGAAAATAAACAATTCCAATTGGTGTTCAATCACTTCAAGAATTTCTGACACTTTATTTTTGTTCGAATGAAAATGTAAGCAAAATATAATCTTCTACATCATAAAATTCCAGTAAATTCTTTAGGTCTAAGTTTCTTTTCGATTTTCAAAGTCTTGTGTTCCTTAGAGTGTCTAACTATTCTTCAAAGCCATCATAATCATACAATAAATCACCCATATCACAAAATAAATAAATGTAACCTCAATTTAAAAATAATTGTTCTGGATTGATGGTTGAGGAATCCCTAAATATAACATCCAGGAGGACGACTGAATTAAACAACTCAAAATTAATTATTATTTATTATATCACGCAAACAAAAAAAAAGACCTTGTTCAGCCTCTTTGTTTTGTATAAAACAAAAGACTACAACCCCATGCCAACAGGAATACAAAATGCGCATAACAAATGCAAAGATACAAAATACACAACATACCACCCGCATAAAATAACACATATGTTTAACAACAAAGTTATAATGTCTTAAATAGAACAATATAAAATATAATAAACACTGGAAGCAACATTGTACATTAAGTCAATTGAGTCTATTGGTAGGGGACACATATTTCGTATAACCCGTTTGACAACACTGGATTATGTATGGACAGTAGCTATTCGAACATGATTATCAAGACCACGATGGATCTCTTCCACCACTGCCAATCTCCACTGTAGAGGGGGAACATAATCGTCCTTCAGGAGGACAACCATTCCTGGTTGAAGATCGGGTAATAGAGTGATCCACTTGGAACGCTGTTGGAGCTGGCTTAAGTAGTCGGATGACCACAACTTCTACAGCTGCAGACAGTATGTTCATGGGAATGTGTGTGTAGTTTGACTCTGATATTGCAGTGATAGGCCCACCTATCAAGAAATGACCAGGGGTCAGACTTTGAGGATCACTGCAATCGCCTGATAATTGACAGAGGATGAGAATTGAGGCAAGCTTCTATGTGTGCCAAGACTACACAACTCTTTAAAGGTTAGACTTGTATTGCCTATATGTCTCATGTGGAATTTCATCGACTTGACAACCACTTCTAAACGGCCACCAAAGTGTGGTGATCCTGGCGGGATAAAGTTCCATTGTATACCCTCAACACTTGCAAAACCATTAACTGGTCCCTTAAACTTATCATCTTGGAATAATCTATAGACAGCTAAAAGAGAATTATTTGCCCCTACAAAATTAGTACCATTATCAATGTAGATATTGTTACTTCTTCCGCATCTGGCAGAAAATCTATGAAATGCCACTATGAAGGCCTCTGTTGTCAGATCGCTGACCAGTTCAATATGGATGGCCTTTGTTGCAAAACATATGAATATCACTGTGTAACATTTTACCTTGATCTCGCTATGCCACCCGCCTTGACAAATTAAGAATGGACCAGTATAATCCACAACACAGTTCAGAAATGGCATTTCTAAACGTACAGGAGATTCTGGTAGCTGTCTCATTAATTGCTGAGCTGCCCTTGCCTAAGCCTGAAGCATTTCAGGCACTTGTGGATTATTTGGCTTACAACTCTCTCGCCATTCACTATACAATATTGTTGTCTGAGAGCTGCAAGTAACAACTGGGGTACAGCATGAAGTAATCTTAGATACTCATTTTGGATGATTAATCTTGTGAGGTTGGAGTTTGCTGTTAAGATGATAAGGTGTTTTTAGTCATACTCAAACCTCGGCATGCTGCAATTATCCCACACCCACACCTTCGTCAAGGAAAGGATGAAGACTACGAAGAGCGCTCTTCCCTCAAATTTCCTGAAGATCTTGGAGATCTTTAAGCTCTTGTGAGTATCATAGCTGTAGCTGTTTGATGAAGTGATACAAAGTCGATTGAAGCTGCTTCACCATTATCAGACCTTGATGTCTAATTTACTACTTTCTTGCATTGGTTGTGAAGCGAAAACAATAACTTATTTTTCGCTGCATTCGGGCAACTTCTTTGTTTGCTAAAGATATTCCCATTTCCACACTCTGGGATCTTGATGTTCTGGGAATCGAGGACCCAGAGAAGCAAAGGACAAAGGCTGAAAGAGACTTTAGCAACATTAGAACATTTTAAACAAACTGTCAAACGGGATGTGGATGGTCGTTACATGGTTGAACTTCCATGGGTGGATGGACACACCCTTCTCCCTTCAAATTTAACAATAGCTCAGAAGCGTCTGGAAACAATGTTCCAGAAACTGAAATCTCTTTAAGTGGAAAGAGCCTACAGAGAAGTGTTTGAATAATGGAAGAGAGAAGAAATCATAGAAGAAGTGGTTAATGCTAAGTGTAATGAGGGACAAAATCTTCCCCACCGACCAGTGATCAAGGAACAGGGTACCACAAAGATTCGTCTCGTGTTTGATGCCTCTGCAAAGATCAATTCCTGTCCTTTGCTGAATGATTGCTTAGAGGAAGGGCCAAACTTGATTGAACATATTCCATCTCTTCTGCTTCGCTTCAGAGTGTGGAGCTATTGGTGTTATTGCTGATATAAAGAAAGCTTTCTTGCAGATTGGACTTTGTGAACGAGATCGAGATTTCGTACGGTTCTTGTGGGAAACACCAAATGGGGAAAGCTTAGTCCTAAGACATGCATATGTGGTTTTCGGCGTTTCACCCAGTCCTTTTCTGTTAGGAGAAGTCATTGAACACCATCTAGACTCGGTCTTGAGAGATTGTGAAAAGAACTGTTTTGGGACTAGCATGTATTCCCAGAAAACGATTAAAAAATTGCAGAGTGGTTTTTATGTAGACAATTGTGTCTCAAGTTTAGATGAGGTGAGCGAGCTACATCAGTTTATGACAGAATCAACTGCTTTGTTGCGCGAAGAAAAATTTGAGCCGAGAGGATGGGAATATTCTACCTCTGAAGTTGATAATAGTGAAGTGTCACCTGTTTTAGGTTTGCATTGGAGGCGTGGAACTGATATGTTGGCCATCAATACAGCCTTTATTCCTCTAATTGATTTTCAGAGTGTAGCTAAGAGAAAAATTTTGTCTGTTGCTCATAAATTTTATGACCCAATTGATTTCACAGCTCCTGTAACATTGATCCCGAAACTGTTGATTCAACAGATGTGAGCCTCTAAGTTGGGCTGGCATGAAGAAGTTCCTACAAAAGAAAAGGAGAGTTTTGTAATGGACTAAGGGACTTCAATGTTTGAACAAAATTGAAATTCCCAGATATATCACCCAGAAGAACGCAAAGCATAGTCTTCACACGTTCTGCGAAGCCAGTCAAGATGCATATGGTGCTTTTGTGTATTTGAGATCGAAGACTGAACTTTGCATTGAAGTTCAACTTGTTCAGGCTAAGACCAGGGTAGCGCCTATCAAGAAGACAACTATACCAAGTCTGGAGCTCTTAGGCGCTACTATTGGGGCTAGACGGTTTTCCTTCATAGTGGAACATTTAGATTTGATTGTGTTGCACTTCTGTTTCTGGAGTGATTCGAGTACGATTTTAGCATGAATACAAAGAGAGGAGCAGTGGGCTACTTTTGTACATAATAGGGCTCAAGATATTAAACGATTGATGGCAAAGGAAGACTGGCGCCACGTTTCAGGTCCACTTAACCCAGCAGATTTAGCCAGTTGAAGATGCTCTGCTAAGAAATGGATGCAGGTGAGATGGTGGGAGGGGCCTGAATTGCTAAAGCTGCCTCCAGATCAATGGCCTATGGAACTTGTTTCTGCTGATGAAGTTGTCTACCAGGAAAAAAGAAAAGATGCGGTTATGACTCTACCAAATGTGAACACCGATGGTGAGTGGTATTACCGATTCTTCTCTCAGTACCACAAAATTCTCCGTCTTGTGGGATGGGTGCTCAGATTCATTTGTAATTGCAGAAAGCAATCGGAAACAAGGGGAGATTTTAGTGCCATTGAAGTGGATGAGGCCGAAGTCCTTGTCATTAGATTTATTCAGAAAGAATCCTTTCAAGACTCGAAATCTGAACCTGTCAAGTCACTGAATTTATTTGTGGACGCCAAAGATGTTCTAGGTCTGAAAACACGAATATTGGAATGGGAGGATGTGTCAGATTTCAGATTATCCAGCCTTATTGCCTTCTGATCATCCAGTGGTCACCAGATTGATTCATGAGACACATGTCAAGGCAAACCATGTGGGAGTGCACATGTCAAGGTAAACCATGTGGGAGTGCAGGGTCTTTAGAGCTTACTTAGAGAAAGGTTCTGGATTGTAAAGGGTAGAAGAACCGTTTGTTCAGTTGTTATGAATTGCACTGTGTGCAAGCGATTTGCAGGCACACATTTTTATCAGTCTGTGCCACCATTACCTGAAGACAGAGTGCGTGACACCGTAGTGTTTGAAGTCACAGGAGTGGATCTGGCGGGTCCCCTTTACCTACGAGATGGAAGGCCTGAGCATGCCTTTTTACGTGTGCAGTGTATCATGCTGTCCACCTTGAACTAGTATCTGCATTGTCTTCGGATGCCTTCATACAGACCATGAAGAGATTCGTGGCTCGACGTGGAAGATCGTCTGTCATATACAGTGATAACGAGACTAACTTTGTAGGTACAGCTAATGCTTTTCCAAAATTGGACTGGGAGAAACTTAATGCTTTCAGCTCAGCACAACAAATTGTTTGGAAATTCAATCCTCCTGCCGCTACATGGTGGGGTGGTTGGTGGGAGCGCCTTATTGGTATAATGAAATCCTTGCTTTTGAGAATACTTGGAAGAGCCCGGCTGACTTTTGAGGAAATGACAACTGTGCTATGTGACTGTGAGGCTATAATGAATTCACGACCTTTGACCTATGTATCAGATGATACTGACAGCCTGACTCCATTGACACCGGCCTTATTCCTTCAGAACCTCAAAGAAGTAGGAGTCCCTGATTGTGACCAATTGGGGACAACTGATCTGAAGAAGAGGTCAAGGTACTTGCAAAAACTGTGTGAAGTTTTGAGGAAGAGGTTCGGCAGTGAATATCTGGGTAAGCTAGCTGAAAACTCAAAGAGCAAGAAGGAATATTCTTTAAAGGTTGGTGAAGTGGTTCTCATCGGGAGTGACAACCTCAAATGGCTGGACTGGCCTTTAGCTGTAGTAGAAGAGTTGTATGTTGGACGTGATGGAGTGCATCGACTGTTTTGGCTGAGAACAGGTACAGGCACTGTCATGAGGCCTATTCAACGATTGTATAGTCTCGAGGCAACAGAATCAAACTCAAGGCCTAAAGGTACGCACTCTAGCTTGTCGAATGTACCGACAGATATGTCTTTAGAAGAGGGAGATCAAAACCCTCCAAAAGATACTTTTTTAGACAAACGGACCAGAAAGGGTAGAAAGATTACTACTCCCGCAAGATATTTAACATAGTAAAATTATTACATTTAGTGTTTATGTGTTAATGAAGAATGACTTAAAGTGATATTGTCTGTGAAAATTACTTAATATATGTTGTTGTTTTTGAGTTAGAAACTCAAGGTGGGAGAATGTCATATTGTTTTCAATAGATGGACTTGTTAGTTATTGTTTCATAATATGGCTTCTTATATGTCTGCGCCTCTAATAATGTTTTGTCTGTGTTGTTCTTTGTCTTTTGTTCAGTTAATTGTCGGCATTTTTGTGGCTGCAATAAAAATGACAAATTAAATAGTGTTTAAATGTACAACACTTCTTTATCTTTACTAAAACGTTACGTTGAATTTATTTACGTCGGGTAGACGATAAGTGACAGGCTGACAGTCAAAATGTCTTCTTTGACAGTTCCAACTCTAACACTTATGTAATTATTGTATTGGGCTAGTCCTGTGTTCGAAGCTTGGAAAGAGCTAATTATTACTTTCATGTGTATTTAAAAGAAGGTTTAAACATCTTTTGGTTTCAAGTTTATCAGTTATTTTATTTCTTTACAAATTAGGCCTACTGCAAGAAGCTGTGACAGTTATTTTAAAATTCGGCACAGGTGTTTTTTAACACACTATTTGGTTTCGATTTGAGTAATTCTGCCCTCAAGTTATGTTCAAAGTCAGTTTCACTAAAGTGAGCAATAAGAAATAAAGCGTTAAAGACACAAAAATAGTCAGCTCTTTTACAAGCTTGCACTCATTTTTTTTTTAATATGTTGCTGTTGAAAATCTATGAATCTTACCCCTGATTCTCAAGAGTTTCTTCTTAAGTGGTTATTGCACCCAGCAACTACACAACAAGACATAACTACTAGTTACTAGACTATTAATTAATATCACATGACACACAGCTAAACAAACAATTGGCGAGAGCATACAGATAAGCGCCACAATGACATCACAGACTTGACAGGCCACTGCTCACAATACTCCTTGATATCAGTTTGTTGGATGTAGGCCTACTCTAACACTTGTGGGCACCTTAAGTCTAAACAAAAAAGATTCATGCTGACATGCTGAACATTAAAGAAAGAAAAATTGGAACATTTATGTTGTTTTTATGGCAAGATGACAATGGTATCTTACAAACCAAAATAAAGTTATCTTGCTTTCTACTATAGATGAGAGCATGATAATAGACCAAAAAACAAAAAAGCCCAAAATAGTTTAAACCTACAATGAAACAAAGGGTGCAGTTAAACGCTTAATCAAATGTGTCACAATATTTCAACAGTAAAAAAAACCAAACACTGTATTCTGTATGGGATGCTCAATGTAGCCTAATATTTGTAAATTACTATATAATTAACTTATAGTCACAATGTACACAGAAACAAAGAAAATATTCTCTCAAGAAAAGGTTTCCTAAAAAAAAAACCTTAGTGAGGAGCTAGTAATTTGCGGCAGCCTAAAGAACGATATGTTACTTTTTCGTATACAAAAAAAATGCCACATGACTATGACATTTTACAGCCATTGTTCTCGTACCATAAGTGGGGAGCAGAGGGCAACATCCTGCGTGTCATGTGATGAAGATGTGGAAAAAAATAGGTGATGTACAAAAAAAAATTGAATTGATAATAGTTTTCAATTTGTCAATAATGTAATTATTATGTTTTCAATATGATAAAATGTAAAATAGTAAAATTTACGAGCGTTTTAACATTCATGTCTCGCAACGAAGTTTATCATTCTAGGGAGCATGAACAGTTTTAGCCATAACTAAAGAAAGTGAATGCATGAAATCAGCTTTCTTCTGGAAACGATTAATCTTTAAATGGGTCTATTGAAATTACCTGATTGTAATGGAATTTTAATGGTCTGATAAATTCACTGTTTTCAAGAGGAGAGATTGACACTTGCGTTATAATATCCATTATAAATAATTTTCACACGAAGATAGGTTAAAATGAGACCACAGATCACGTATCAACAACGTTAAAAATCACAAATTTCAATAAATTAGAAAGATATATCTACTACAGTCTAAAACCGTTGTAGGTAGTTTCATGCTCTTCTTGCACTTACGTGATTCATGTATACAATTATAATGGTTTCCTTTTGGCCAGCCTCTGTGGCTCATTCGAACAATTTTCCCCGGCATTGCTTACTGAGACGAAGAGAGCAGTCTTCAATTGAACTACTAATTAATTTTTATCTCACATAAGCGTCCTAGTATTTAAAGTGTATGTAAACCATAAAGTTAGTATTTTTCAATAATATATCTTACCAAATAAATAAAATTCTCAATTGAATAATTTTAATGGTACAGCTACCTATTAATATATAAAACTGGTCATTTATTTATGTAAGCCACAAGTGAAAAATAAAAATTAAAACTGAAACAAGCCTGTAATCAAATAAAAACACTTGTTAACTTGTAAATAAACAATTTTTTTTAATGAATAGGTAATCAGAAAAATAATTATTGCAATTGACACACCATCCCCATAGCAACTTCACCCACCCTTTTCTCACAAGTAGATTAAAAATGTAGACCATTCATTTTTTAAATCATGAAGAAGTCTTAGAGAGGAATTTTCTGGAAAAAAATAAAAGTTTAAATTAGATTATTATTTTTTTATTTTTAAAGAATTTATAGGCCTACAAAAATCACCAAATTAAATACACATCGGAATTTAACTTGTACAAATAGCCAAAAAAGTCAACATGGTCTAATTTGGAAGGTGTGTTTGTATAATATGGTGTGTTATAGATTGCAGATGACAAAAAAAAAGTGTTGCAGGTTGTTGAGATTAACCTGTAAATAAATAGAGGTCATGATAAATAGTAGGGTAAACAACATCCCATCCTAGGGGTCACTCTGTTTGATTCGGGACTATGTGGGCTATGACAACAGGTCATCAGTATTAGTAAAGGCCAGTCTACAACCAACATACCCGCTTGTCGGACTCGCAACTACGCAATCGCAAATGCACTCGTAATTATTACGCTTTTAATAAATACAAAATATACTGTCTACAATGAAAAGTCGTAAAACGTAATTTCAACCAATAGGAACAAACAGTAAACATGACTATAAAAGTCAAATTCATATTAATGTTTTCAAATAAGAAATAAATATTTAAATGGTTAAATACCCATGATTTTAATTGAAAATCCTGTATTAATTACTATACATTTCCAAACGTTTTTGTCATAGACCAAATAACTTCATATTATTTGATTTTAGTAGTCCATCCATATTTGTTTTTTGATTGGCTGAACGCAAGCCAACGCAACTACATAAACGCAAGAGATGGACAATGTTCATCTCCTCCCGACAAGCTGGTCCGACAGTTCCGACATACGATTGTGTTTGCGTAAGCTATTGTAGACAGACAAAGGCCCGTATGCAAGAACGATGTTGGATTATGAGATGAGGAGGAGAAGAGGCGAAGTAGGCTACTCGTGAGGAAGGCAGTTGTGTCGTGCTAGAACGTTTGTCTTGAGTCACTCAAGGTCACGTCAAGAAATCTTACACAGGAGTACCACACCCCGAAGGAAAATAAAATTCTCTACAACCACTGCCTTCTAAAGTGTCGATTGTGCTTGTAAAGTTGGATAGCCTGCTTAAATATGTCCGCGTGTT
>CABEEJ010003560.1:58632-80234 GCA_901482245.1 Timema douglasi | reverse complement strand
GGGTGTAATGAGGTGGACTGGATAGAACTAGCTCAAGATAGAGATAGGGTGTTATGAGGTGGACTGGATAGAACTAGCTCAAGATAAAGATAGGTTGATGAGGTAGGCTGGATAAAACTAGCTCAAGATAGAGATAGGGTGTAATGAGATGGACTGGATAGAACTGGCTCAAGATAGGGGTAGGGTGTAATGAGGTGGACTGGATAGAACTAGCTCAAGATAGAGATAGGGTGTGATGAGGTGGACTGGATAGAATTAGCTCAAGATAGGGATCGGTGGCGTAAGTGCGACAATAAACGTTTGGGTTCTTAATGGCGTAGAGTAAGTAAGAAACATAAGGGGGGGGGGCGGAATCAGGGCAAATCTGCATGAATCACGTTTAATGTACTATGGTCAGCCAAATTAAAACTACCACATTTCAAGAAATTGAAAACTAGATCTTATTAACATTGAAATAAAGCCCTGTATATTTTATTTTATTGTTCCAAAGCTCTCACCTTTGATCCAACCAGGTTTTACACATGTTCAATACCACTCTCCACTAATTATTTAAGATAGAGTAGTTCTTGGAAGATTTGTTCATGTTTCTGTAAATTTACAGTTTGGAGATGGTGAAGACTGCCTGTAGCTCGTACCGGTGCTCGTCTTGTGTAAGAGCGTCATAGGATCAAGGACACTCTTCCAAGTGTTTGATCCTGTATCTGTGTATTTCCCAGGTGGTGTTGGTCCAAGGTCACTACCTGTCGTTCCTGCCCCTGTGCAGCAGAAACGAGCCTGTGTTCCTAGCGACGTGTACCCCTGTGGCGATGCCCGAGACGAGGGAATGCGTCGTGCAAGGGGCCACCAATGTGTTCACATCCATCCATTCTATGGACATGAAGTTCATGCACATTGATAAAAAGTGAGTACTGTGATAGCTTTGGTTTCAGGTTTTATTTTTATTATTATTATTACTAGCACCGCGTCTTACTACCCGTCCGGGCTATACGCGCTTACGCTAATGTGTGGGGTGATTGTGAGATGAAATGGAGGACCCACAGTTTAACGTGGAATCCGAACCATGGTGAAGGCCTGGCATTCCACACATTCACAAGCTGTGATTAATACACGTCTTATCAGAGGTGAAGGAAGGGTTTGGCATTCAGATAAATCCGTGCCGGGACCGAGGATTGAACCCCGGCCGCCAGCACAGAAGTCTGACACCTTACCCCTAGACCACCAGGTCACCGGTTTCGGGTTTTAAAACCTTACATACACTATCATTCAAATGTTTTATTACGGTCATACATTTCCTTTCAACCAGCTAAAGATCCTGAGTTCTATTCTAGAGTACATTTGTCATTTTTCAATTCAAAGAATACGAAGTTTATGTCCAAATGTTAACTATATGCACGACCAATTCTCAATAGCTGTTTGGGTTAGTGTTTATAAAAATTTGTCTAAACCTATTTAAACGATATTTTATTTATTTTCACCAAAAATATTTTTTTTTTAAAACTGTAAAAAACGCGGACCATAACAACACGCGGTTTCTCCCATCCTGACCTTGAGAATATAACTATCAATACCCTTCACGATACATAAGTGTGTACTGTACAGTGTGCAATCTAGACATCACATAATATAGTTTCCTGTCATAGATAAAATAAAATAATAAAAATCACGCTCTGAAGGTAATGACAGCTGACATAATGGACCGAAGAAAGGATTTACAAGACTGACACTCCAAAATGTCGATCCATTGAATTGAATCGATGGGTGTTAACATACTTTGTGTATTCATTTTTACAAACCAAGATTCGTGCGAGTGTAGTGCGGGCCTATTATTGAAACCCCCTCATGCCCCCCCCCCCTTTAAAAAAACAACATAATCCATATTTTGCTTTGGAATGGCTGCTGAAGATATAGTTTCTGAAATATTAAGAGTGTTTTGATCCTGTGTCATGTTAATAAATCCAAGTTTATTTATTTAAAGCACACTTTTTTACTTTCTCACATATACAAAGCAAAAATATAAATTTATGAAATTTAAAAAAATAAGTCTCTAGATTTGGACTAAAGTGTACTTCTTGATGTGCCCCTAAATCAGAGAGGGTGTTAGACATTCCGCCCATATGTATGTCTATACAGTCCGATTGTCTTAGTAATGATCTTATATGACAGCTAGAAAAGCTATTATTTCTACTTTCACGTACTCATACGTCAAGTCATGTAATCGTCCACTAACAATTATAGGTATATAAAACAACACTAATAAAATTCAAAATAGTAACTAGGAAGGTTATATTTAGAGGAGGTGTACCCACATTTGCGTGGAAGGGAAGTGGAAAACCATTTAGTAAAAAAAACCTCAGTAAACCTAACCAAGATTTGAACCTCGATCTCCCCTTCATGGGCAGTCTAGTCTACTGTGAGAGTAGCGCGCTAAGCCATGCGGCCACCAAAGCGGTAAATGCTGGAGTTTTTAATTTAAAACCACCCTTCTCATCCTACACATGTACAGATAACCCCCATTTAAACCGGGTTGGGATGTGAACCCTGACTGAATCTTAAACGGCAGTAGAATTCAATACGAATCTAACGCTTTAGACCATTCGACCACCACCTCGGATACATAAATATCCGATGTCGTATAGGGCCAACGCTTTCCTCGCAAGTAATCGGTCTTTGAACCAAGGAATGCTCTAGTTAGGATTGATCTATGGAGCAGGAGGAACCAGGGGAGTGAGGGACGAGGAATGAGTGGCCACTTTTAAATTCCTAGGGTCACCCAGGTCAACTGGCATACCAGTCTTTCGAGACGTGGACTAAAAATAATAATAATAATAATAACACTAGTGAGGAGGGCGCCATTAAAATACGACAGACAGGTAGAGAAAGAGAGGAAGAAGTTTGTCGTCGTTGCACCTTGAACCACTACATCACTTTGTCTTCTTTAAGCGGACGTATAGACAAGTTGAGGGAAGTGAATATAGAAAGGAACGTCAGCCTATCAAGCCATGGCCGTCGTAAAACGGCGAGAGGAAATGGTTTTAAAATGGTTTAACAAGTCTCACACTGGTGTTCGGGATGGTTCCTTTCTAGGACGAAGAAAAAACAACAGGATGAAGTGCGTGCATTAGTGTTTTGGGGAAAAGAAATGCTTGGTTAATGTTGTTCAAACTCGTCATCGGCAACCACTTTCACTCGACAAAATATTATAGATGGAGCTCAACGAGATCATTTGTTGACTAATTATTCTTTATTAGTTTTATATATCATAATTTTATGTTTTTAATAAATGCTTGGTGACCTGGCGGTCTAGGGGTAAGGTGTCAGACTTCTATGCTGGCGGCCGGGGTTCAATCCTCGGTCCCGGCACAGATTTATCTGATTACCAAACCCTTCCTTCACCTCTGACAAGACATCTTGTGAATGTGGGGAATGCCAGGCCTCCACCGTGGTTCGGATTCCACGTTAAACTGTAGGTCCTTCATTTCATCTCACAATCACCCTACCATTACACATTAGCGTAAGTGCGTATAACCCGAACGGGTAGTAAGACGCGGTGCTAATAATAATAATAATTATTATAAATGCTTAGTTTATAACTACGAGCCTTTTAGAAAATACAAAAGTTTTTCCGGTGGCTAAAATTGTTGATTGATAATATTGATATTATTAGTATTATTTTATATGTATTGATAATATCTATAAATATTGGATACTGCAGATCATGTGACGTGATGTATGAATACAAAGAGTGGATCTAGTAATATTTCTAGCTGTACATAAAGCCTTTATTATTAGCTGGAGTTAGAAGAGGTTGCATTGTGATGTGTTAACTTATTCTTATTTTATAGTTTAATATTTCATATTCATATTTTTAATAAATACTTGATATTATATATCTGTCTGTCCCGTTGATGTATCATGGGTCGATTTTACAAAGACAGCTTCCTGCCGTATTCTTTATATTTAAACCCGCCTCGGTGGCGTAGTTGGCTAACGCGCTTGTCGTGTTGAGCTCGACTGCTGAGGACGGGGAGATCGGGGTTCGAATCTCAGTCGGCTGAACTGAGGGTGGTTTTTACTAAATGGTTTTCCACTCTCCCTCCACGCAAATGTGGGTTCACTTCCTCTAATTCAACCTCCCCAATTCCTAATCCATTAGAGTAATTAGTACTTAAAGCGTATAACCCGAATGGGTAGTAAGACGCGGTGCTAAATATTAAATATTATTTATATTTAAGTAACCTACACTGGACATCTAAATAATCAATGTAGAATCTATATTTTTATACATTTTTATTCCAAACTAAAAATGTCCCCCTTTGAAATTATTTTAAATTTAAAAATATGGGCACGTCCTTGTCTTCTAAGCTTTCTTTTAAAAAAAATATCACATTGTGACCTCAACAGTTCTTGAATATCTGTCAAGGGTGTCCTGGAATTTAAGGACAAATTTTTATATTTTATCTATACTCATGACAGACGTTCAAAAACTGTCGATATCAATATCTGAAGAAAATTAAATTTTATATATATTTCTACTAGATCAAAATTGGATCTAGTTTGGCCATAAAAAGTGTTGCTATAAAAACTTCAAATATACTGACCTTTATTGGCGTACCCTACACCCCCACCTTCAGAGTGTACTCTATATATAAACAAAGAAACACCTTCAGAACATCCGTCCTGGATTCAAATCCTGACCTCCTCCTCCCCGGTAAACCAGATTAGATGAGCTTGCCGTTTAGTCCATCTGCCAAATAATTTTAGCTATACTACACATCCCATAAACATAATAAGACTAAACTGCCAATAACAGGGTGATTGGGTTTCGAAACCCGGTCGGGTGTACTGAGATTTTTTTCCTATATGGTTTTCCACCCTCTTGACATAAATGCGGGTGCACTTCCTTTAAATCCAACCTTAATCCCCATAGTTAATTTGCATTATCAGTACATATACGTAGAGCCTGAATGGGTATTAAGATGTGGTGATAAAAATCCCCAGAGTAACCTCAAGTCGAGGCTCAGGCCATGGCATATTATAGTATTTTAATAAATTGAAATCACTACCATTGAAACATCCCCAACACGATTGTAGAACCTCGAAAGAGTTATTGCCCTAAATTAGAAAGTAGAGATAGTGGGAGAAATGATTTATGGACTTTGATCAGTTACGTCGCCTCTAGTTGAGGAATTATAGATAAATTACTGGTTTCAGATGACGCCCAAGTAATCCAACTCCTTCGTTATCATGATAAAAGTCTTTGTAATCTTCATGTCACCATATTCTAATAGGCTATCCATCTTACTGCACCATGCGTGATGTGTGTTTGCGTGTGCTTATGAGGGGGTGAGAAAGACTCGGGAGTAGGTGGAAACTATTGAGAGAAGGAATAGTAAAAGGGCGTGAGAAAATGGATGTTGGCCGAACAAAACGATGAATTTACAGAGCAACGATGAGAAACACTTAAATTATTATTTTTTTGCAAGATTAGGATTCAAAATGTGTGCTTTACTTTGTAATATATTTAGTTTTTATCTCTCCTATCCACGTCTTACTACCAATCTGGAATATCCGCATTTTAAAAAATTAAAGTATAACTATAGGGGACGTGAGAAAAGGTAAGGGTTTTTGCAACTTTTACATCAAAACAGGTTTTTAGTCAAAATAAATCAAATATTGCTCCAGTACAAACATAAGTGTTTAATTTTCTTCACATGGTGATTCCAACAGTTGTTGAATATCTGTCATGAGCATAGTCATATTAGATGACAAACTATTTAAATGAATAGAAAAGGTTGTCATTAAATTCCAGGACACCCTTGACAGGTATTCAACAAATATTAATATCACCATGTGAGGAAAATAAATGGTCAAACCGGGTGGTATGACCGCGAGAGATTCTGGATGCCAAAATGACGTGGTCCACGAGTATCTAAAACCTCAAGATAGTATTTCCTGGGCTGTTCTTTTTGTTCATTTAAGGGTGGCACAAGTGATACAACATTCTGTATGTTATCTGTGAGATATTCAAGTGTTCCAATACCTTGTGTTGCAGTGGAGAGTTCCATCTTGGATATCCTCGCAGTGAGCTTCAAGGCGCCTCGTGGTACCACTTATTGCACTGGGACTGCATGAGAGAAGCCCAGAGCAAACACAGGCTCAGTGAGTACAATATTTGCACGGGATTATAGATCAAGTGGACATTTTTAAGTTTTCATATAGTCATTGGTATACCTTCTTCTTTTTGACAATTAAACTCAATTATATGCGATGATCTATATGCTAAGCTCCAAACGAACAAGGCCAAATACAAAACAAATTTGGGGGGGAAGATCTTAAATTTGTAAAATATCAGCTTAAGTCGGGCTGGCTAAATTATATTATAAACTTATTTAAAGGGCTCATTCTGGACGAAAATTCAAACGTTCTTGACCTAAGCCCACATCTAAGCTGATAACTCATTGCAAAAATTTCTGTTACCTTTTTAAAACAGAGATTAACATATTCGTACATTGAGAAGTGACACCCGGACACGGGAATCGAACTTAGGACCTTTGGCTTAGTGCACCAATGAGATATCCAGGAATCGCTCCGTGCTCAGGTTATTTCTTCATTCATGTTTAAAGACTGCCTTAAAATATGAGTGAAGAAAGGCCCTGGGTATGGGATGGTTCCTGGATAGCTCTGTGACAGAGCATTGGTGCACTAAGCCAAAAGTCCTGCGTTCAATTCTCATTGCTAGGTACCATTTCTCAATTTACGAATATGATACTTGATACAGATACACCCGTAACGTATAGATAATTTAGATCTTTCAAACTTCGCCAGTTTTGTGCAATTAACTGTATATACGTTAGCTTTCTTCCATAGTATGGCATGTTATACAAGTTATTAATTATTTTTTTAGAACAAGATGAGATAAATACATTTGTTTTCTCTAGACAACCAAATATAGAATTTTTCCTGACTAGTTAAACATTTCCCAGACAATTTCTGGGTAGTTTTCAATTCCTCGGCATCTACATGTTTTCCCTAACTAATTTGTATCTTGTATGTATTCCAGATTTTAAATCAGAGTTATATTGAAGGATATCTATGCTATGTATCTAAATTTCTAAAAAATGTGGTTTTCGTTAGAAATATTATGACAGTAATGATCTCATATGTTTATAAAACATATGTGAAATAATAATTATTTTTTTAACTATTAATAGTTTTCTACCCATTGGATCTAGTGTGAATGTCAATATCACACCTCTCTAAAGTAGTAACATGACAGAAAGTATAATAATATATGAAAGATATAAAAGTTACTAGACCTTCCTTTACATCATTAATACGTCAGGTAATCTGAAGTGTTTTTGCGATTTCCAGTAACTCAGTCGGAACAGGATCGTTCTTGCATCCTGTTACTGAGGTTGCAACGAAGGTCGGGGGACTGGTTGTGGATCCACTGCGTCCTGCAGGTCAAAGATAACATGGAGAACAGTCAGCAGCCGGTAATCGTGTGCACCAACCAAGTACTCAGGTAAACACAATAAATAGTTATAGTGTAACCTCTAAAGAGCCAGTCTCACCCCACGTATGGTACTTAGCTTAGGTATACACTTATTTGGATAGGAAGACCTTATTTAGTGCCAGTATCCTACTTTATAATAGTGTTTTTGTATGATTGAAGGCCTTTCAGAACGGACCTCCTATTACTGTTCTGGAAGGCTTTTCGTCCTACCAGAATACTATTATAAAGTATTATTCTGGTACGAAATAAGACCTTACCCTCTACCGTTCTGGAAGGCCTTTTATACTACCAGAATACTACCATACACCAGGATTCTAGTACGAAATAAGGCCTTCCAGAATGGGCTATCTACCAAAATCAGTGTATAAATGATATAGCTTGAACCAAGCCTCGCATCGTGATGCTGTTTTCTGTACTCTGGCTTAGAAAACAGTGTGAAATGAGACCACAAAAATCTTTTTGCCATAATTTAAAAAAAAATTGTTAGAATACAATTAAAATAACCCCAAAATCCTTGTTGTAAAATGAGATGGTCGAGGAAACAACATAATAACCCTCATTTTATGAAAAACTGTATTAGAAGGGATTTCTGGTAACCTACTTCTTAAACTACAAGTTGTTTTTATGGTCAGTCAAGACCTTGCGGGTAGTTAAAATCGACGAATATTTAATTTATTTTTATAGCTAGAGCTCAAGATTTCATAGACGTTTAAATAATAAATACACCCCATCCAAATGTATGTTTGCCTTGACCCCTCGAATGAAGAATTCAGAAAACAGAAATTAGATAGGTTTACTGGTTCTAGCTAGATCTTTTATCAAATAATATATCAGTTTAACATCCGTGAGTTTGGCTGGAATCTTTATAGTGGACCACTTCTGGGATTTAAAATAATGTATATGTTGGTTTTTTTGTTGTCACTTTGAATTTTATTTTCAGCACGAATACCAGTAGCGCCATCCAAGATTGATAGAGTTGGCTGAATTGTTTTACGAGTTACAAGTTACATTCGCAAACCTTTATTATTTCTGCGCGAGAATTTTAATATTAAGGTAGAGTGTAGGTGACGCGATAAAATGGGAGTGTTCTCGTAGTTTTTATATCAAAGCATTTTTTTGGTCAAAAAAAAATTCCTCCGCTAAAAAAAAAGTTTTAATTTTCTTGGGTGACCTGGCGGTCTAGGGGTAGGGTGTCTGACTTCTATGCTGGCGGCCGGGGTTCAATCCTCGGTCCCGGCACAGATTTATCTGATTACCAAATCCTTCCTTCACCTCTGACAATACATCTTGTGAANCTGACAAGACATCTTGTGAATGTGAGGAATGCCAGGCCTCCACCATGGTTCGGATTCCACGTTAAACTGTAGGTCCTTCATTTCATCTCACAATCACCCTACCATTGCACATTAGCGTAAGTTCGTATAGCCCGAACGGGTAGTGAGACGTGGTGCTAATAATAATAATAATAATAATAATATTTTAATTTTTTTCACATGATGATAGTTTAACAGTTGTTGAATATCTGTCATGAACATAGTGGTATTAGATGAAAAACTTTTTTAAAAGGAATAAAACTTAATCAGAAAGTAATTCGAAGAAAGAAATACTGGAAAGAAATTCAAAGAATTATTGTTCTAGCTCATTTCCTCCTCCAATTATTCCTTTAATTCTCCATTATTGTTTGTCCAGCGAGTTAGCATTTAAAGTTATTATCTCAGTACTTTGATTCATTTAATATTTTTTTTTTCCCCTTCTAGCACAAAAATGGTACTCCACGTATTTCAACACTACTTTCTTCGTAATACAGTAGGGATATCACTCCTTGTAAACACTGTGTTTATCTTTATGAAGTTCTTAGAGGACCCGTGCGATCAAACTACACGAATTTGTACAAAAACCGTTCAAGTACTTCTTGTAAATACACTCTTTGGTGCTTCTCAACTAACTTCATTCCTGAGACGGTGGTGACACGTTCTAAAGGATCGGTCTCGCGATATACTGGATTGTTGGTTGCACGGAGGTCAAGGTTCGAATCTAGTCTGGGTGGGTGCACTAGCTATTATCATCCTCTCTCTCACCCCTTGTGATACATCACTATGGTTCTACCATCCCAACTAATACGAGTGCACTTATTCAAAAAACCCTCCCTCCCTTCATGCATACCCCAAAGAGTAAAGCATTAACTGACTCTTGTGCTACCCACACTGGTGGGCACGCGGTCTAAATGTCAAGTTCATTAATAACAATAATAATAATGTTTTTATTGGTCCACTTAACCAGAGATTAAATACAACACACATTACAGTTGTTGGAAACATAATCATATAATAATGATGATAATAATAATAATACATTACAAATATTTTATTTAAATAAGTATTAATAATAAGTAATCTGGTATGTCGATAGCGGGAAAGGTTGGGATTCAAATCCCGGTCGTGTGTGTTGAGAGTGGTTTTATTCAAATGGTTTCTTTCTCATCCTCCTCGTAAATTAAATTATTTCTAAATTCCACCTTCATTCTCATACCTACTCAATTAGAGTAGTTAGAGTAGTATATTTGACTATAGCACGAACAAATACCAAGACGCGAAGAAAAAAATAAGGTCCTGTCTTAAGACTTTTAAACTAAAAATATTATCTTATATGCTAAACCTAGTTTTCAATTTAATCGTCTAAATTTTTTTTATTAATTTGTTTGAGGTATTTAACGTGCACTTTATGAACCAGCTGATTATATCAGCACACGACTTATAAACTAACTTAAATCTAGAACGGACACAACATCCAGTCCCCAGCTGTTAATTCATCACTCTGAAAGGTGAAACCCACATTTCACCTATGATACATTTTTCAGCCATGTCAGGAATCGAACCCGGGACCCTTAGCTCAGTAGACAAACATACTACCAACTGAGCTAAGGTGACAGACTTTTTATATCAAATTTAGAATTTAAAAAAAATAAAAACACTTACCTGGATTGTTTATTTTTGTATAGCATGCACTTAAACAGTTTTTAGCTTTTACGTTCCAAATGACTTTTTGAGGCGCGGAATGTCTTTGTGGCAATACGCGAGCGGCAACAGCGGCCCCCTTGTAATTTACTTGCGTGTGGTTCCTGGTCGGAAGGCTATAAGGGAGGGGGAGGGGGAGAGGGAAATCTTTTTTCATCTAAGATGGCGCCGAAAACCGTCTTCTCGTGGACCAATTTACATCCCAAACTAAAAGTAGTAATTACCATGGTAAGACGTCTAATGGTGTCTTTTTCCAGTGTGTAATCACTCTTACCTAAAAATAATAATAATAAAAAAAAGTGCACACCAAGTGTTTTCGGTTGTTGTTCTCGGTGTCTATTACCGAGTAAGACCATTATCATTCCTTGCATCAGAGGAAGAGTCGATTACGTCGGCCTTAACGCTGGTAAACTTAGTATACTAGACATATTTCGCAAGATTTACAGGAATTTATAAATGGTACAATACAATCGCACAGACTTTATCAACATATTTGATAGCTTGAACCAGAAATTTCCAAAAATTGGCTATCAGTAAATCACCCATAAAAAGTTTTCTTCAGAAAAATAAACATATCACATGTTTATCTTATAAAACACTCGTCATATATTAATTTTGAACAAAATTATAATTAAAAAACGTAATCATCTAACTACTAAAAAAAATGTTTCCTACAAACACACCTACATTTATATTTAATAATGTAAACACTTGACAAAAACTCATTTTGAATAAAATTGTTAGAAACGTTTTTGATCAAAATTTCTAAGATTAATCAACAAAAAACCCTTAATTTTATAACTAGAGATGGTTTTTTAACACCGCGTCTTACTAGCCATTTATGTACTAATTATGCTAATGGTTTTAGGGACTAGGAAGGATATATTTAAAGGAAGTGTACCCTTATTTGCGTAGAGGGAGAATGGAAAAACTACACTCTGTTCACCCGACTGAGATTCGAATCTCTATCTCCGCGATATCATCAGTCTAGTCTACTGCAAGATTAGCACATTAAACCATGTGACCATCGAAGCGGGTATATATATATATATATAAAGAAGACCCCTACAAACTAACGCAGGAACTAGCACGGTGCCAAACATAATTGTAAGAGCCGCTTTTTTCGATCTAAGGGGTAAATAAAACATCATTATAAATCATAATCCCTAGAATGAACAGTTAGTATCACCATTATAATAATTTCCCCATGAGAAAGTAAAAAGAGTGCAAAATGAGCTCAATCTTACGCTAGTGGATACGGCCTTAGCCGGGAGCCCTGAAAAAATCATGAGCCGCATGCGGCCCGTCAAGTATTTTTCCGCGGCCCACAAGTTTTAACTATATATCAATGGGGGAGGGGGAATCTAGTGCTAAAATACCAGAATGAAAAAGTGTACACTATAAAACACACACATGAACACATAAACTGTTTTAAGAATATCAACTACTTCATATACACCTGCCAGTAAAGAAATGATTAAATAGATGAAAAAGTTGCACCCATCTTAATAATTTAGCTTTTATTGGAGAATCACTTATTTTGTATATGTAACTTTGTTTTATAATAAATTGTAACCCACTTCGGTGGTTGTATAGCCCAAGGCATCACTCTCGTGTCAGACTGGCTTGCTGATGATAAGGGTGTCAGGTTTCAAATCCCAGTCAGGTCTACTGAGGGTGTTTTTTTTTAAATATGGATTACCTCTCTCTCTCTCTCTCTCTCTTCACGTAAATGCGGGTAAACATCCTCTAAATTTCCTGTTTCAACATCCTAAACGGGTGACCTGGTGGTCTAGGGGTAAGGTGTCAGACTTCTGTGCTGGCGGCCGAGGTTCAATCCTCGGTCCCGGCAAAGATTTATCTGATTACCAAACCCTTCCTTCACCTCTGACAAGACATCTTGTGAATGTGGGGAATGCCAGGTCTCCACCGTGGTTCGGATTCCACGTTAAACTGTAGGTCCTTCATTTCATCTCACAATCACCCTACCATTACACATTAGCGTAAGTGCGTATAACCCGAACGGGTGGTAAGACGCGGTGCTAATAATAATAATAATAATAATAATAATAATAATAATAACATCCTAAACGGTTAGTAAGACACGGTGCTAAGTAAAACAATATATATATATATAAAGGTGGCAACCATTTAGAAAAGGTATTTCCATTACCCGCATAGGCGAACACACGCAAAAGACGTTAGTCACATCTATAATATTGTTTGTTGGCTGGCTTTACTCTGATTTATATATCCTAAATGGTTTCGCACTTTTTATCCACACGCATACAGTTACATCTGCCCTAATTTCCACCTTCCTCTTCCTTGTTCTTATTGGTGTGGATATGTGAATATTCCGGGTGGTTAGTAAGACGTGGAGCAAGGACTTGCTCGATATAACGCTGAATACACCCA
Organism: Timema douglasi; assembly: GCA_901482245.1. Classification (NCBI taxonomy): domain Eukaryota; kingdom Metazoa; phylum Arthropoda; class Insecta; order Phasmatodea; family Timematidae; genus Timema; species Timema douglasi. Next base: position 67,289 of record CABEEJ010003560.1, on the reverse strand, counting down.
CGATATCAGCCACTGACACATCTTATTAGTGTGGAGTACCTTGTCAGCAGCTGTGAGTTTCTCTATACAGTATTACACTTGTATGGACAGCCCGATTTTTATAGAAAGAACCTTATCTGAAAGATAAGAAAGCATGATCTATTTTTATGTATTCATACTTCAGGGAATATCAACTGCAAATCTCACTTTTGATAAATAGTACCAATACCTATAAAATAATACTAACAAAATAGTCAAATACTACAAATGTAAGCCACAAATATATTTGTTTATATTTTTAAAAGGCCCTTTCATTCGAAGTTGAACTTTAACATTGATTCTCACATTTGCTGTCAAAATCTTACCCTAATAAGGTAGGGATGAGGAAGGTAGTATTTAGGGAAAATATTCCCACATTTAGGTTGAGAGAGGATGAGAAATCATTTGGGACAAAACTACCTCAGTACACCCAGTCAGGGTTTGAATCCCAACCTACAGAGTAACTGACAAATCTGAATAGATGAGAATGATGCCTTTGTCCACATGTCTACCAATACATGACCCATCCTTAGTCTAAATGTCAAGGCTCATTTAGTCTGATTTCCCGGTGATGGAGAGGTCAGGGTTAAAATTCTGGCCGGGTTTATTAGAATGAATTCTTCTTTGCGGGTTTATACTCTCTACACGCAAATGCGGGTACATCTACATTTTTAGCACCATGTCTTATTACCTGTCAAGGTTTTATGCATTAATTACGCAAATGAGTTAGGGATAAGGAAGGTTGAATTTAGAGGAAGTGTAACTGCATTTACATGGAGGGAGAGTGGAAAACCATTTAGGAAAAAAAAACCTCAGTAGACTCAACCGTAATTCTAACTCCAATATCTTCTTCATCGGCAGTCTAGTCTATTGTGAGAGTGACACCCTAGACCATGTGGCCTTTGAAGCAGGTAGTGTACTTTTAACTATATATTTATCACCCCTCTCCTACCAATGTACTTAAAATACCCAATAAATATTAAGATGCATTTGAAAAAATTTGAATGAATAGTTGGAGGCTAATATGGAGGAAATTCGCGTGGTTAGAGAATGTGGTGCCATATTATGAAAAAAAAAGTCTCCTAACATCGTGGTTTTAAACTTCCGTCTCACGAGTAAAGACCGCCAGGCTCAAAGTGCGATTGTGACCGAAGCTGAGTAGCAAAAATGTCAAGACGAGAATAGAAAGGACTTGCGCTGTTCTGCCTGTAAGTGACGACCACCGCTAGGCACTCTTGATGGCACTCGTCAGATTAAACCAAGAATTGCTGTAAGCCCGCTGCCAAGCCGAGTGTGAAATCTAACCACAAAAACACAGTTCGACCTGAGCTCCGTAACTCAACCCCCTCTCAGACAGTTTTTTTTAACAATTTACTTTTAGGTTAAAGGGGTGACTACTACATCCGTAGTAATTATCCCCAAGATTGCTATTTTACTTATTCGCTTTCTATAATGCCGACGTTTGAGACGAGTTGACCGACAAGTTGATGTAAATGTTTGTTTATACGATTTTTTTTTAATTATCACCACATTTTACTACCTGTCCAGGTTTTCCACATATACGATACTTATTCTAATGGGGTAGGGGTGTGGAAGGAAGCATTTTAGAGGTAGTCTACCCTTCATCTGCGTGGAAGTAGAGTGGGTAACCCAATTTAGTAATAAAAACCTCAGCAGACCCAACCGGGATTTGAACCTTGGGCTCCCCATCATTAGCAGACCAGTCTAACACGAGAATGACAGAGTGATAATCATCCTACCATTGAACCGGGTTATACTAATGTTTGACAAGCGAGTATTAGTACGTTGTAGTGTCGATGTGATATATTTGAATGAATCAAGCTTTGTGATGGGAAAGGCGGCTGTCACACGTGAAGGTATTTCACCGCGGCGCGCCGCCGTGATTATCGAGGTGGTGACCTGGCGGTCTAGGGGTAAGGTGTCAGACTTCTATGCTGGCGGCCGGGGTTCAGTCCTCGGTCCCGGCATAGATTTATCTGATTACCAAACCCTTCCTTCACCTCTGACAAGACATCTTGTGAATGTGGGGAATGCCAGGCCTCCACCGTGGTTCGGATTCCACGTTAAACTGTAGGTCCTCCATTTCATCTCACAATCACCCTACACATTAGCGTAAGTGCGTACAACCCGAACTGGTAGTAAGACGCGATGCCAATAATAATAATAATAATAATAAATTATCGAGGTACACAAGTTCAAACGAGAGCCTTCCCACGTGACGGCATGGTGATAATGCCGTGAATGGTCGCCATGGTATTGACAGTGAATCTCGATCTAGACACGGCCACCGTGCCGTGAGCAGCGCACCGAAATGGTCGAGATACAGTGTTTCTAAAGCATCTCTTCCAAACTCCACAGTGTTTTGCCGTCGGTCGCAAGCTGTGTTACCGTAGTTTCAATCTCGCGTTGTCCGTTGATTTGAGTAGACGCTATGGCTTCTGGAAATTTCGAAGTCGATGTTGAGGCATTAATTGCACGAGTGGAATTGGGTCCTGTGCTTTGGGACAGAAAGCTTAGAGGAGTACAAATCTCGGACTGAGTCATCGTGAGCTTGGAGGGAAGTTTTTGCTTTAATCAACTCAGAATTCGAGACGTTGGACGATGAGAAGAAAAAAAGGAATTTTGTACACACAACAAATTCTTATTTTGGTTCATGTTAGCACACTGGAGCATGGCGAGGAAATGGAAACGAAAATTTGGAGGAAATTCCACAATGTACCTCACGCCGTTGGTACAGATGGTGAGCACCACCTTTTCCCGGAGCGTGCCGTCCACGGCGCCGGCGAAAAACCGTCACGTGTGAAAGCCACCTAAGGGCCCATTTTGTATTAATTTGTTTCATTTATAACGGCCCAGTTAGTAGCATATCTGCACACCGAAATAAGGCTACCGGTGTCTAATCCGGGCATGGCTTAAAAACTATCACTGGTGAAATTGTAGCTTCCTCTTTCACAGTGATGGTGATGTGTCTTTTCTAGAGCTTAAGTCCATCTATCGTAGGAGTGGTGGTAACTGAAAGCTAACAGAAGATTTTTATTGCAAACATTGATTTGAATTGTCCCTGAGGTTAACCTATGTGGAAATAATATATTATCAATCAAAACTGTTAATAAATGCTTTTAATATGACTTCCCTAAACGTTACTGTATGATTGGCATTTTCGTAACTTATTGACAGAACAAAACATATTAATAAGAAAACTATCTTGTGTTTTGTTCGTATTTATGGAAACAATATATATTATAATGCAATAAATAATAAATTAAAAAATATTATATTCAAACTTATATCTTGTCATAACGGGACACCAAAAATAGATTTTAAAAAATTATTACTTAGAGAAAGAGCCAAACCAAATATTACTTTAAAATATTTTAATGTATTTTTTTAACACATACTTATGAACACAGCCGAAAACTGGTTGTATGACTCCCTCAACCGTCCTCATTTCTTCTGATTCACCATCTTAATTTGTGAAGTGAGCGCAGCCTTTAAAAAGTCTCGTTTTTAAAGCATGTTTAAGTGAACCGTAGACGTCACCCCAACAAAAAAAAACATCAAGGCGTTTAATTTCATAAGCTAATATTTCAATAATATAAAAACCGTTAAAAGAAAGACGTAATTAAAAATATATTGTTCGTTGCGAAGGTTTTGGCTACCTAAAGTAAAAATAATGCATCAAATGGTCTTTCAGATAATATGGTTTGGCGAATGGATAGCTGAGAATAGATCTAGTAGCTTTTGATAGATTACACCACCTTTCCAAACGCAAATGGAGGGTTAGTTTATATATGTTACAGTGAAACCCCGTTTTTAGTTAGAACGCGTTCTTACTAGTTAAAACTAGATTATACTGAATACCTTTGTTACAACTAGAATTTACTGATGGTCAAAAATAAATGTCAGTTAAAACTGGTTTTAACTAGACAAAACGCTTTTTGACAAAATGACTCGGTTAAAACTGTTTCGACCCAGGTCAAGGTTCATTTAGCTTACACGTGACATATTAGAACGATTCTGATTGGTCGATCGGCGTCGCCTGACTTGGGCGGGGCGAGTCGGTCGACACGCCGCACACCCGCTCAGTTAGTCTTCCGCTAAGCACGTATACAGTAGACCCCTGGCTTCTTTGGTGCTGACTGACAGCTCACAGCTTACTTCTGACAGTCAACATTTGGGTATATACGTAAATTTTAACCGTCAGGAGTGACAGCTGCTAAACACATGTTTTTGCAGATCATATGGTTCGGTGTAGGGATACATAGCTTGGTCTGGTAACGTTTCTAAGCTGTGAGCTGTCAGTCAGCACCAAAGAAGCCATGGGACTACTGTAGGTGGACTGTGGATGTACGCATTTGTCATGGCAGGTCTAAATCAAGGAACGCGATGGAAAGAAGAATTTTTAAAAAGGATATTACAGATTGATGAACACGAAAAAAAAAACACTACAATGTCATGACAAAAGAAACTTACTATAAATTAGTGGACGAAATTGAAGAAGCACAATTGTTGTTGGTATTGTTGTTATTAGCATCGTGTCTTACTACCCGTTCGGGTTATACGCACTTACGCTAATGTCTAATGGTAGGGTGTATTGTGAGATGAAATGGAGGACCTACAGTTTAACGTGGAATCCGAACCACGGTGGAGGCCTGGAATTCCACACATTCACAAGTTGTTATTAATACACAAGAAGTAAAATTAGCTGAAAAAAGACACAGAAACCATACAGAAGATTAAATCGATTCAAGGTTATTAAAATTTGTGGGACACGAAAGTTAGTGACAAAAAAGAGCCTATGAAGTACTACTTATATGTAGACGAAATTTTCGATATTATTGAAGCAGTTCATGTGGCCGTTGGTCATGGAGGTCGAGACAGACTAAAAACTGAAACTTTAAGAAAATATGTGAACATAACAATAGAAATGATAAATATTTTTTTGTTTAAGTGCGAAACTTATTAGCGTAAAAAGAGTATGAAGAAAAAGTTTGTTTTTTTCCGAAACCTATACTTCATTCAGAAATGAACAGTCGTTGCCAAGTTAATCTGATTGACATGCAAACGCAAAAAGACCGTGGATTAGAGTTTATAATGGTGTATCAGGACCACTTGACAAAATTTGTTTTGTTACGTGCACCGCAAAGCAAGAGAACCGTGGAAGTGGCACACCAATTAACAGATATATTTTTGACCTTTTCTTCTCCTTGCATTTTACACTCTGATAACAGCAGAGAATCTATTAATTCTGTCATAAATCAGCTGGCTTCATTTTGGCCTGAGTGTAAACTGGTTCACGCAAAACCAAGGCACAGCCAAAGACAAGGGTCTGTTGAACGCGCTAAACAAGACATTGAAAAAATGTTGACTTCGTGGATGCAAGACAACAATACTACGAATTGGTCAAACGATCTTCGTTTTGTACAATTTATGAATAATCGGGCACTTCATTCTGGTATTAAGCAATCACCACATAAAGCCATGTTTGGTACAGAGCCGCGAATAGGGCTTATGACCTCTAGTTTGCCTCTAGATGTTATTAAGGAGATACGGGATGAAGATGATCTTAAAGAGGCTTTAAAAAATTAATGTGATAGATGAAGAAAATAAGGCACCTTATGATGTGGAAATATTACATGACTCAGAGGAGGTAACGGCTGTAGCTAGTAGCAGTGGACAGTCTCAGATTACAGCTGCAGCCAGAGAAGAAGACCCAGAAGCTGTAGCTAGTACAAGTGGACAGTCTCCAATTACAGCAGCAGCCAGTCAAGAAGACCCAGAAGCTGTAACTAGTACAAGTGTACAGTCTCCAATTACAGCAGCAGCCAGTCAAGAAGACCCAGAAGCTGTAGCTAGTACGAATGCAGAGTCTCAAATAATTCCAGCTACTGATGAAGATCCAGAAGCTGTAGCTAATGTGAATTGACAATCCCAAATAACAGAAGCTAGACAAAAAGCTCATATAATAATTCCAGCTAGTGACGAAGATCCAGAAGCTGTAGCTAATTAGAATCGACGATCCCAAATAACAGAAGCTAGACAAAAAGCTCATATAATAATTCCAGCTAGTGACGAAGATCCAGAAGCTGTAGCTAATTAGAATCGACGATCCCAAATAACAGAAGCTAGACAAAAAGCTCATAAAATAATTACAGCTAGTGACGAAGATGCAGAAGCTGTAGCTAATTAGAATCGGCAATCCCAAATAACAGCAGGTAGACAAAAAAAACTCATGAAAACTTGACAAAACAGGCCAAGAAAATGAAATTGACTTCGTTTTCAACACACGCTCCTGTATAAATCAGTGATAATATAATTATACCAATTCCTGATGTCGACAGAGAAAAAGCATATCTCCGCAATATTATTGGAGTGGTTCTTCAAAAAGATGAACAGGGTTTACACAAGATTGGAACCAAATATGTGATACTCAGTAAATTGTATTGGAGGTATGTATTGTTGAATTGATCTCAATAATTAGGGACGAATGTCGTCGCAAACACTTTGAGTAGCTCCTTGGTCCAAAGCACTGAAAATGTACCACTTTTTAATGTTGCTAACTATGCAAGTAATTCATTAATGTTTTAATGTTTAATATTTTTACTGTAATATGCATAGTGAGTAGAAGCTCCTATTAAATACCTCATTGCTTTTTAAGTAAGTTAACTAAATGTGCTTTATCAGCTCCAAATTCGACGTGTCCAAAGAAAAATTCTTGCTACTAGATGAAGTTCCAGAGACAAATTTATCTTTAAGAACTACTGCCAAGTCAGCAACCTTAGGAACAAGCCAAGTATTTGTTCACTGTGTGTGTAAGAAGGCGTGTATGTCAAAAAGGTGCTTTTGTAAGAAAAAAGGCAACCTGTGTAACTCGAAAGGCCACGTTTGTTTGCCTTGCAATAACAAGTAATGTAAACTTACTTGTTCCCTTTTTTATTTTTTATTTTATGTTTGTCTTTTATTAAGACTCAAGATACTTTCGTTAAATGTATCAGACTAATTAATATATTTTTAATGTATAATTATTTTCATTTCGCTTTTTTTAATTAATACTGTAGACATGGACCTGTGATTTTCCTTAAAAATGTACCTTTAGTGTATGATTATTTTTTTATTACTTTAATTAATATTAATGACCTAGATGTGTGATCAATATTCTCAATAAATATTGTACTAAGCAATACAAATGTTTTTTAAAATTCCAATCAACACTTAATTGCTTTTGATTGAATTATTTTGCCCAAACAAGTTTCTCTAGCTAAAACTAGTTTAATCTAATGTTCAAAGTTAAAACTAGTTTTATCTAAAATTCAAACATGTATAGCATTAAATTCTAGTTATAGCTACTAAATTATAATCGTAACAAAGGCATTCAGTATAAGTTAGTTATAACTAGAGAAAACGCATTCTAACTAAAAACAGGTTTTGACTGCAACAGTCTTGTGTTAAGACAATTCAGAAAGCTCACATTAAATACCTCGTATAATAATAAATAATAAGTGTTCCTCTTTTTACAAACCAAAATTTTAAAATTTTAGTTAGATTTTTTAAATTTATCAAAAACAATGTTTGAAACAATAAATATATATATATTAATAAAATAAAGAGTTTGTATATCTGTCATGAACATGATAAAAAAAATTCCGACCATACCGGCAATCGAACCCGGGCTCCTTGGCTTACCGTGGAAACAGAAACAGGCTACCAACTGAGCTAAGGTGTAGGTCTCATTAATATAGTAAATCAACATTTTAAACAACCCGTCATATTAAAAACGCATTGTTTCCAAATTACAAGAATATATATATATAACCATTTGAATTCTGACCCACATACTAACATTATAATAAAATTTGTTCAGAAATAAATTTAGCTAAGATTGTAAACTCATGAAATAGTATGAGTTATTAAATACAAGGACAAACGAGATAGATAATTCCATATGTAGATTTCAGTTGGATAAACCAGCTTCATCCAAAGCGGTTGAGCCCGATAACAAGTTCTTGGCTAGTTTAAAATGATCGTCATCAAGTTATCAACCTTGATAGTGAACGACAAGATCAATTCTCTCATGGCTAAGGAGGTTCCGGGTTAATCATGCCCGGATATGGACAGTATAATCCTGAGACCTTCAACGAACGAAATTATTTCTAATCCCACTTCTGCCGTTATTTCAATTTCTGTGCAGATCTGCACATATTTCAAGGGATGCCTGGAACGTGGATGTAGGGGATGTTAGAAAGTATCAGTATTTGCTTTTTTTCAAGCAAAACTTTTTTGACCAAAATAAATAAAATAATACTCCAGTAGAAAAGTTTAATTTAATTTTCTACATATGGTGATATCAACATTTGTTGAATATCTTTCATGACTATAGCGGCATTAGACGATAAACTTTTTAAATGAAAATAAAATGTCATTAAATTCCAGGACACCCTTGACAGATATTCAACAACTGTTGATATCATCACGGGAAGAAAATTAAATTAAACGTTGTTACTGGAGCAATATTTTATTTAATTTGGACGTAGAAATATTTTTCTATAAAAACAGTAAAATCATTGACCCTTTTTTTCTCGCGTTCCCTTCCATCTCAACTTAAAGGAAGCTTTGTCCCC